>VYZS01069801.1:124446-135946 GCA_013400695.1 Neodrepanis coruscans | reverse complement strand
TACCATGGCTTGATCATTTTTAACTTTCATTTTTTAGCCCCATGACAAATGCATATATCACAACACTGGAGAGGTGTGATTTGCTGCACAGATTTTGCAAGATTTGATTTGTTGCAAAGCCACCCAAGGAGATTATTTACCCTAGGGCCAATTCTTTCCCTCCTTTGGAAGGTGGGAGGAGGTTGGTGGTCAGACTTCCCACATGGTTTATATGTAATACTTTTTTAGGAAGTACTAAAAATGAAAAATTTTACTTTGTTACATTTCTTTTCACACTCCATTGTTTGACTTGGGAGTGGTAACTCCTTTTCTCATTTGTTTTTCAGAACAAGTCATCTCAAGGGCTTCAGTTAGCAGGAAACACAGAAAAATTGTGGTGAATTGCTCTTGAAAATCAACACATAGTAGGCTTTAAAATGTTCCCCAGTATTTTCATGATTCCCTAAACATGTCCTGTGAAAAACACTAAGCAACAAAAATAATTTAGATGTTAAGGTAACTGACAAGTACTTAAGCATGACCACTTCTGTTACATTAGAAACCCAACAAAGATTTTATTCACATTCGCCCAATTTTTATGACTGAAGGTTCCCTTATGTTGCTACTGGGAACCACTGAGACGCTCCACAGAGAGCAAGGTGGGTGAGTCTCAAGGAAAAAAAGTCTGCATTTCAAATTCTTTAGTTGGCTTTTTTTTTTTTTTGAGTGAGGAAGCTGTTAACAAAATATGTGAAACTAAGGAAGTTTTTTTTTTTTCTGCAGCCACTCTTGTGTTTAAAACCTTCCTTCTAACAAGAACCTCCATCATAGCAAAATTTCACTGGGTGTTTTCTTACCTATAAGTAGCTCTTCCAACAACAAAGTCAGTGTTAGACGTTTGCTACTTTAGGGCTCTGAACTCTTCCTACCTGTAATCCCACTGAAGCTGAACCCACTGTGGCTAGCAGTGCCTCAGGCACTGGCCAGGCTTTGGCAAGCGGTAGCTGCAGTGTGGTGAGATCTCCACTGCCTCTGGACAGGATCAGGTTTCAGGAAGGAGCTGAGACCTGTGTTAAGTGCTGCTGTTTGTCTCTCAGTAGCCAGGAGAAGAAATAACAATTAAAACAACCTTTTCTAGGCTTTCTTTGTGAGAATTAAAGGGAAATAATATGTGGCAATCAATTGCTCTCCCTTATCACAGAAAGGTCACATTTGGAAACGGAGAGCATCTGTCCAATGAGCATGGCCATACTATTTTCTGCATTTATTTGTTTGTTTGCTTGTTTAAGACAGAACTTTTTCTTGTGAAAGTAACTAGCTCCAGATATGCAACACATCCCTTGGGAAATTCTAACTCGTAAATGTTGCAACAATACCTGTAGTACAGGTAATAGTAATAGTTAGCTGGGATTCCTCACTTACCCATGGCAAGAGAAACGGTGCCTGAAAGAAATGCACAGAATCATCACAACAGAGTGAAACTGAAATTCTCCAAGACCTTGAAAAGTTTCAAGATCAGTAGCACTGCAGGAGAGGAGGAACACACAGACAGCAGTATGGAACTAAAAGAGTGGCAGGAAAGAATCCCTGAATCCTGAGGGGTGTGAGACAGCCAAGGCGAGTGTGCTTTGATGCATGATACTCTTCTAAAGTGAAAAAGGCACTTAAAATATTTAAATAAAGACAAATAATGTGATGGTGTTCTCCTTTTTCACTTCTACTACCAACACAGTAGGAAAAGCATCTGTTGCATACCACAGTCACAACTACTTCTAACTCGCAATATCCCTTAAAAATACAACTGTTACATATAAATCTCTGTACCCATAAGATATATATTTTCAAACTTGTTTATGCATGGATTTTGTAATAACTTTATTAGTTGATCCAGTTCCCTCTACCATGGCTGGAAAACTGCAGTTTGCTATCCCAACATGAATTGTGGCAGCTCCCAAAAGGCAGGCCAGGAAATACAATAAGGGAATGCTACCAGCTGGGTTTTTATGAAAGAAGTACCTGAAGTGTTTGACATATGCTTTGCCTTTTGTAACTTTGCAAAAGTATCCTGCATTTCTTCAAGTATTGTGAAATTCTAATAGACCTACCATGAAAAAAAATTTGCTTCTAGTGAACTTATTTTGAACTATTCTACACAGATATAAAAAAAGAGAATTAAAGTTTGATGCTGAATTACAATAAAAGCAATACTTTTAATAAAATTTTCACACTTTTTTGTAATGTAATCTAATGTTACTTAGAATTAGACTGACAGAGATTATACTTCTATGTAAAAACTTACGAAACTCTGGATTTTCAGCCACTCTCAGTGTGTGGTAAGAGATATGTAAAGACATTGAGTACCTCTTGCCATTGAAAGTGACATGTAATGTCCCAGTGGAGCAGGACCTTATCCAAATAATCATTTTCTTTTGAAAAATACATATAAAAATCACATTTTTATATACCTTCTGTGTGGTTTTTTTACATTACTGACAGGACCCTTTTTTCTTACTCCAACTCTTCTGTCAGCTCTGAATCCTCCATGGGATTAACCTGGACTCTTGCTTCCCTTCTTGCCCATGTCAAAATGGCTTACAGCCCAAACTCCCACCAGGTCGTTACAGTGTAAAACATGCCACAGTCAGCACTTTCACTACTTCTGATGATGACATATGGTGCAGAAAAAGTCTGAACTTAGTCTCAAGATGCTGCTGGTACAATAGACATTTGAAATTGTACAATCAAGTTCTCACTGTAACATAAATGTTTTTTAATGAACCAAAGATTATTTCAGCAATACACCATATACAGTGCTTCCTTATACCCATGAAAACCAAGAGAGTAGTAAAATCATCTCTACCATTTTTTCATTTCTGCACAGTCTTTTGCATAGAGATGGGAAAGACTTTCAGGGAAAAAAACAATCAGTAGGTAACATTTTGTTTGCAAAGCCACGTGCAGTTTGACACTGTACTTACCACTCCAACAGGGAAAGCCAGAACAGCCATCATCCAGTCACGGAGGGAAATGAGTTTTTTCAGCTGCCTCTCTTGCTCTTGACTGTCATTTCCTCTAGTAAGAAGACTGGAGAGGTCGGTCAAGACACAAATGCCAAAGAAGACTGCCTGGATAACCTGCACGGAAGGGCAACACACTCTTGAACACACAGACCACCAGACCTTTGGCAGAGACCAAATTGGGCACAGGTGCACGTGAGGAAAATTGCCATGAAATTGACATGGTGAGTGGGAATACATTAGTTCCTTAAATATGGATAGAGTTTATTCACATAAAAGCCACATGTGCTTTTAGTCACAGAATCACAGAATCAACATTGTTGGAAAAGACCACTAAGATCATTGAGTCCAACCTATTACCTAACACCCCATCCAATAAACCATGGCACTAAGTACCTTATCCAGTCTTCTTTTTAAACACATCCAGGGATGGTGACTCCACCACCTCCCTGGGTAGCCCATTCCAATGGGAAATTACTCTTTCTGTGAAAAATTTTTTCCTAACATCCAGCCTACACTTCCCCTGATGCAGCTTGACACTGTTCTCTCGTTCTGTCACTGGTTTCCTGGGAGAGAGACAAACCCCCATCTGGCTACAACCTCCCTTCAGGTTGTTGTGAAGAGTAATAAGGTTTCCCCTGAGCCTCCTCTTCTCCAGGCTAAACAACCCCCGCTCCCTCAGTCGCTCTTCACAGTTCTTTGCACAGCACGCACTTTGCTCCTCATCTATGGGGGGAATCAATATGAGTGGAAGGACCACTCCAGAGACAAGACTTCCCTCCCTTACCCCAAATATGTGCCACCTGCTGGGGACTGAACTGCAGCCACCCCTTCCTGTCCATACAACTCATCCTCAAACCCATAGCATTTGCCTCTAAGGTGGAAAAAGTGAGCAATTCTCCCTGTAAAAAGAAAGGAAAGAAAGGAGATGAGCATTTCTTTCCCTTGTGACAGGAGGTCTTCCTCGGAGTTTCAGCTTGCCCTAGACACCCCACCCAGACGCAAAGGGCGTGTCCGAGACTTCCTGACAGACAGAACACACAGCTCCAGCTTCAGCAACTTTAGCTCATCTCAGATAGCGAACAAGAGAACAAGAAAGCTGGAGGACTTAAACACTTTCTTTTCCTGATAGCAGACTTTAATTTACCTGCCTCTTCCTTTTTTGCATTTACGTATTTGTATGCAATATCATAATATCATGTGTTATATTAAATTGTTAGTTTAATCACCTGAACCCACTGATTTGGTTTAAACTTGACTTGATCTTAGCTTGATGCTGCGTTATTCTTCCTTAATTAGCTTAGTAAAATTTTAATAAGTTAGCTCAGGAATGCTCGTGCCAGAGGACTCATACATCCTTTCTACTACAGTTCAGAGGAAGTGAATGCAGCCTGTTTACTGCCCCAGCTGGAAGCCCAGGTTGCACACTCATATGCATCAGGTAATCTCAGGAAAAAAACCCCAACAAGACACAGGCTTGGTTCCCAAATTACACAGTGATTCATCAAAAAATATAAACGTATGCTTAAAATACATGCTGCATGTTTTTCAAAGCAAGCATGGAATACTGGTTTAGAAGTCTTATATGTAAATCTGTGTCCCACTGACTAGGAGTCTCTGAACGAGCAGCAGACCATCCATAAGAAATAAGAATAGTGTGTACTCAGATTCTGCAAAATACAATTTATTATGTGCATACATCTCTGCAGAATTTACACTATAATAAGGCAAGCAGGAAGGAAGGAAGGAAGGATGGAAGGAAAGAAATACCAAACAGATGTTGGCTACTAGAAAGAAATAGAGATGTATAATCATTGGATGGACGAAAGTACATTTCCTTCCTCAACAATCCTTATATGACCCACATACTTGTAAATTGTGGCTGTAAAACTATGAACAACAGATATTCAAATGGCCCCTGGAACTTCTTGAAGTTCTGCTGCCATTGCTCTACCCTCTCCAGGCTGTATCTATATATAATTTGCTTGATAAATAGATGAAATGACATTATAAAACATTCCCTGAAGCTGTGAAATGTGACAGACTAGTAGTGCTAGATACGTATATTGTGCTAGAAAAAGGTATTACTATTTCAAATGACTGCCTGGAAAACTTACCTTCTTCATAACTTCTGAAAAGCCTTTTAAATACAGGTTGGGGCTTCTTGGAGCTACATAAGAATTCCTAATGCACTTTTTCAAATTATTTGTTTGAAACAAGCACTTCGTAGAAAAAAAAAATCTTCCCATACTCAGCCCTGTTTTCTACCAAACAGATGGCCTATTTGGAGAGCAGAAATAGAAGAACTAATTATGCATTTGCTTGACTTATGAGGAGATATGATACCATCTACTATTCACATAAGAGTGTGAATGCCAAAGAAGATAGAACTGGGAAAAAGAGTATACCTAACAGTAATGAGATCAATTTGGGTGTTAAAAAGTTTAGGCTGAGTACCAGGAAATATTTCCTAACAGAGCTCTCTCAGACCATGAAATAGCTTCTCAGAGGAAGTGGTGGAAGCCTCATGGTTTGAGTCACTCAAACCAATATTGGACAAAACACTCAATAATGTACTGCAGGGAACAGTATTACGCTGGCAGGGCTGGATGAGTGACTAATGGATTGTTTGCAGCCCTAACTACGATTCCCTGAAATGGTCCCCCTCGAACAAAACAGACTCAAACAACCACACGCCCACTTTCCAAGGGAATTGAAACTGTATCTCCACTAATCAATCACAAACCGAACAGCTTCTTTCCCCATTATCCTGTTATGAATACACAGCTTAAAGGGAAAATATAATGATATCATCGGGAATAACTGGAAACTCCTAAAGGGGAAGAAAGTACCCAAAGATTTCAGAGAGTAGGTATAAAGTGAAGTATTCTACAAAAAAAAACCAAAAAAACCTCCATAGAGGAGAAAATTGTATCTTTATTGAGAACATTCAGAGCCAAGAAAAAAATTGTATAGTGTTCAGGGAGGAACAGTTCCAGCTTCTTTATACAAATAACGCACATACATTCACTGTAGTACTTCCTTTCCTTTCTAGAATGTGCTACAAAACTCTTCTGACACTGTCCTAACATCTAGGATTAAAATGAGGACCTCCAGAACTACATGAGTCCCAGCAGCATTAACTAAACAGTTGAGAGTCAGTTACAATTCACATCCTTTGTGGGTGTGGCATAGGAAATGCATAGCATGCAGCTACTGGTGGTTTTTGGTATGAAAGGAATTTTAAAGTCCATGCTCCTTGGTGTGAATGTTGCCCAACAGACGTGAAAAGTTCACAGCAAGGGAGAAGAAATTCCCTCTAAACAATGTTCTCCAAGGTGCTCTGGTGTTACCTCAGATTTAGAATCACATTTTCAAAATAGGGACCTTATTTTGAAAATGTACAGGTGATAAATCTATACATGAAACATCCTCAAGCTGTTAACAGCTGCCTTTTTTTTCCCTTGGAAACGTAAGCAAGAACAGCATTTCAGAGGAAATACCTTCCAATTTTTCCTCTAACTAGAGCTTGAAGGAAAACAACGATTTAAAAAATGACAAATTTGACAGAAAACAGACACCTTACTTACACCATGTAACAGTGACAGAAGCAGACACTTGTAAGCAGAGAATGCAAGCCTAAAAAAATAACTGAGTAAGTGTAAAATAGTAACTTTACTGCTGATCCCATTTTCTCCATGGAAGCCTAGAGGGGCGACTACTACTATAGTTGATAGTGCAGTACCTTTAAACTGTGATAATGGAACGATAAGTAATGACAGTGGCCAACTAAAGACATATCAGTAAACGAAACTCAGAGCAGAGCAAACACTTAGTAAGTTGCTGTACAGGAAAAATCTATGAACAAGAAAAAATAAAAGCTATTTCCTTCCTTTTTTTCATTGCATGTAGGAGATTCTCTTCTCCTCCATGCTATGAGGCTCCATGGTGCAGACAAAATTTCTGCATAACTGAGGTAATGGAAATTCTGTTACTACTCTTACCAAGGCAAAAAACTCCCTATTAAATTCACTGGATCTAGGATTTCATTGTCAATGGACTCATTCTCTTCATCCATCTACAAGTTCACTTTTGTAATGAGAAGCACTCCTTAAGAGTTCAGGACAGAAGAATTGGAAAAGTCTCTGCAAGCAGAATATTATTCATTGGGCAATTTCTTGTCTACCTATCTGTTAAATGAAAAATTCACTGTCCTCAAGTTACCATTTTCACTTATATTATGTACTTTCTATGCAGTAAGGCACCAGTGTAGGCTGGCAAACAGACAGCATTGCCAGAATAAAACATGGGAGTGACACTCATGAAATCCGCAAGAAATTAAAAAACCCACTAACTTTTACATACTCCAAAATGCTATGCTCGCACATGAAGTGCATGCACCTGTGTGGGTGTGTGTGCTCATGCATCTAAGATATCTATACTACACTTCTGCTGTTTAAAGGTAAGACTGCATTTTAAAAAAACACTTAAGAGTCTGCAAACATAACCTGTATTACAGGATGACTAATTCACACAAGGGTGAAAAAGAGCCCTGACTGATACTTGGGAGCTGGGAATGGCAGAGGGCAGTCAGGGCCCATCCCAGCCCCAGACAGAAGCAGGGCAGCCAGTGGCAGTCCCAGCCCTGGAACATCAGACACTTCCCTGGGGACAGACCACCAGCTCACAGGTGGGGGGCAGACATAACTCGATCCACCAAAACAACACTCAGACTTAATACAACATGTGGCTTTTCATAAGAAGATTAAAGTTTAGCTTTACCAGCACGCAAAATCAAATTGCTGAAAGTTGCTATTTCTCATATGTTTCAGATTTTACAATCTGCCGTATACTGAACATGGTCTGATTCACCTCTTCAAACAATGGAAAATTATTTATAACCTTGGAGTATCTATTATTGTTCATTGTCACCTTGTGTGATTTTAACTTTAATTTCTCCAGCCTCTAGACATTATTATTTGATGTAAAAATGAACTATGCAATTAAGACAACTGTATTTTAAGAAACTGTGAAGTAATTTAAGGCAGATTTTTTTACCCACTGTAAACACAACTGACTGGACTCTATTTCAGGACTGTGCTTGGTTTGGGTTGTTGAGTATTGAGCTGTATAGAGGTACATGTGGACAGCCTGCATCCTGTAACAACAGCTCAGTTATCTCTAGTTGCAATAAAAGCAAGTCCAAGTTATGTAGAGAATAATAAGGTATTTTTGATACAAAATGCAGTGCACTTACAGATTGAAGCCATGGGTTGTACATGCTTAATAAATATGTTACAGTTCTTGACTGCACGGAGCTACTGATTCTCTTTGTCCATCACCATTCCAGCATGACTCACACTGTATTTTTGTTGCTTCTCCTCACTTTCTGCATCTTTGTTACTTTTCATAGCAAGCAGAAGCTGGACAACATGCAATCAAATGCTAAATCTTTGTATCAGAGAAGCTATGGACTTCAGACATGAAAAAGACAAATCTTTGCACCTACAGACAAATGAAAGAGAGGCATAAAGAAACTAACGAAAGAAGCAACAGCCCCTCAAGTACTAAAATACAAGCCAGTGTATGTAATTTGTCTAACCACTAGACCTACAATTAAAGTTGAAGTGCAAAAACCAAAAAAAAGTACAGTGTGCTACTTGGAATTGTTTCTGTGCAAGGAATAGGGATGAAGAGTCGTATTTCAAAGGCCAGAACATCACCCCAGAAGACTCACTGCTGTTGAGGTGAGGCGTGCAGTCAGACCTCATAACACATATTCTTCCCCTCTCACTGCAGTGCCACGGCCATTTTTGATTCCTTTGTTTGTTGAAGTAGGATTCAACTACGTCCCAGACCACTTCAACACAGAAAAGGAACACAGCCCCTGCCCCATTAAAAACCAGTAGCCTGAGAAAACAAAGACATGACATAGAGGAGAACGTAAGGGACAAGGGAACAAAAACAGAATATGTTTAAAACAAAAACAGTTAATGCAAATGCCATCTATTTTACTTTATTTACTGGTTAGGAACCTTGAAAAAATATATCTCTGATTCCTCCTTTCTCTTTCACTTACACAAACTAGAATTTTAAACTACACTAGGAAAACATGACATTTATATCAGAAGAGCAATTAGAATCTGAATAAATGGATAAAGGGACAACCTTATAAATATCTAGCACTGCCCTCATTCAAAACAATGACTCATGTCTCCTTTTACAGCCTTCAGTGGGGGGATAGCTCCTCTAACCAGGATGTTGTATATGAAGACTAGTCAGTCCTTAGTAGGAAATTTAACTTCATTTTCACGGTTTATTCATATTATATGAATCAGGTTATAAAACATGCTTTATGCCTTACCATATGATGTAAATTCAGGAACTCCTTTAAATATAACCCTTTACTTTCTACATAACCTCCTGTGGCCTTTTTCTTTGGAGCCCACCAGCATTGTCCAAATGTAAGGATGGAGTTTTAAACCAATGAGATTTTATAGATCCACAAAAAAATAAACTCTACCCTGAAATTATTATGCATCAAAGACAAAACCATTTGACGCTTGGGTCTAGTTTTTATAGGTACTATATTGTTCCAAGTTCCAAGTGCTTAAGCACCTACTATGAAGCTGTGGAATGGGGACTAAGCTGTATTAAGATAATGAGATCTTGTGTTTTCATGAGGAGAGATGCCTTTTAAAATTTTGCCTGTTGGATCACAATATCTGTTTTAATCTGGACAGACAGAAAGGAACTTGACAGGCTCTTCTTTTCTCTCTCCATCTTCTCCCCACTTAACCCAGGAAAGCAATCCCTTAATATATTGCACCTACTGGAGAGGGCTGTCTCAGCATGGTTCTTGACCATCTCCAAATGGTTTCCAAAAATGTGCAGTAGAGTTCTTGGAAAGGTAATGTGGTTGTGCTAACATAGTTCTAAAAGCAGTTTTCTTAATATTTTTAGTACTTCTACAAGGACAAATATTCTTTACTACAGCAAGTTAAACTGAAATTTGGTAGACTATCAAAAATATTTAGAAATGCTTTAATTTTTGATGGCAACAAAAGCATCTTAATTCTTTTTACATCAGTAAAATACCCGGAGCAAAAAAAAAATCTATAGTGGACAACTGAGAAATTAATTTTAAAGTACATATATCTCAGCTGAGTTGCATAGATGACATTTCCAACATAATCTCAGCATGACAGAGTGTATGCCATCTGGCTCAGAAGTGCTAACAGCCTGGAATCCACTACCACATATCGATGAAGAGACGGAATGGACAAATACACAACATACTAAAGAAATATGCACAAAAATTTGACCAGATGCTGAGAAAGTGCTACATTTTCTCAAATCTTTTGCAATTCTTTCAGCTGTGTCATTCCTCCTAAAACCATGTCAAACTTCCTCTTAAATGTCTGAATATCTTACTTTGATCTTGGCTAATATGCTCAAAGAAGCACGAAGATCATTGTTGCAGTATTTAAGACATTATTAGTCTATTTTTATCTTTATCTTTTTAATTGTTTGAATGAAACTCATTTTCTAGTAATCCTCATCTTCTTTCTCACATTGTGTATAGAAAAGCTGCCATTACTACTTATTGTATCCTGCTTATAAGACAGTGTAATTTCATTAAATTTATATAATCCATTCAGCGAACATGTATAATACAGTTTATTCAGAATAGATTATGATTTTATTAAGTTATATATTTTATCTTTTTCTTTGGTAAAGCTTAATCCTACTAGGATTATACACTGCATAGAAGGTTATGTCATTATTTTGGCTTAAATGCTAATTTTACACATTTCAGCATGATTGGTACATTCTCTGCAGCAGTGCCCTTGCAGTCAAGGCAGGAATGGCAGCTCTCTAGACAATGTCTGGGATAGCTAGCTAAGAAGATCAGTCCTGTTCTGCAGCTGTCTGTGCTAAAACGAGCTTTAGGATAGGGTTTCCAATGGCTGGAAAATCCCTAGCATTTTAAAGTTAATTACCCCAAAAAGAAATTACATTTTATTAGGTAAAAAACTTTATCAAAGAAACTGTTTTCTTAAAGCCTCAGAAACTTCTGTATTGCACCAACTTTTTCATGTTTAGAAATATAGTTTGAAAACCACTACCAGGAAGCAATTTTGACAGATCGAATTTGAAAACAAAGCTAAGTTTTTCAAAGTTAGAGTGACTGGCTTTTAATTTCTTCCCTTTTTAATGAATAAGGTAATAGCTGCCTTCTAAAATGGCTGAATTTAGAAAAGGCCATTACTAAGGTAACTCAGCAACATAGTGACAGAGCTGGAAATGCAAATGAGAAAGGCACTTACAATCTCCTGAGCCACAGCAGCCTCAGCACTACCCTACTATGGTTATAGGAAATCAAAGGTTTTAAAGGTCTGTTTCCTGAGCACTGTGAAAGCAGTAATGAATAACACCTCACACGAGTCCAGCAAGGCAGGCTATTAAGTGATTGTTGTGGGTTGAAAACAAAGGTTCTGGGA
>VYZS01069801.1:56675-124420 GCA_013400695.1 Neodrepanis coruscans | reverse complement strand
CCTCCCCCCCCCCCGCCCCCATTGTCTTTCCCCTCCCTTGTTAGGGACAGGGAAAAGGCTCTTTTTAGGGCTTTTTGGAGGGTTTTTTTGAAGGTTTTGGCGGGGGGGAGGGGGGATCAGGGCTGTGTTAAACTGCCTTTCCTGTGTGTTTGAGGCGGGTTGCCGTGGTGATGGTGGCGGATGCCGGCGGGGCCGCTCCACCGCAGCGTGGGCCCACCGGCTCCCATGCGGCTGGGGACGGGGTCGGTCCCTGCCGCAGCTGTGTCTCCCGCGTGGCCGTTTCCTCCACATGCGGTTGCTGCCTTCTGCGTTCCCAGGCTGGTTCCCCTGCATGGCTGCGCTCAGGCACGGTGCTGGTGGTGGTGCGGGAGCCAGCGGGGATGGGGCTGTTCTGTCCCGGTGCCCCTTGCTGGGCCGGGCCAGCGCTTGTCCCCACCATGGGCGGGGGTGCGCCCACCGCGGCTCGGCGTTTTTCCCGATGTGGCAGGTGAGGGTGCCCTGGCCCGTCTCTGGTGGTGGTACTGGCTGGTGCCAGCTCGGCACTGCACGTGTGCGGTGGGGTCTCCCGTGCACATGGAATAGAAGGGGGCTATCAGTGGCCCTCTCGCAGTGGAGGAGCCACTGTGGCGAACAGCCGGGGCTGGTGTGAGTCAGGGCGGCCTGGTGGTGGTGCTGTGCCGCCATTTTTACTTGTACCGGAACCTCTCCTTAGGGGCGGTTCCTGGGCGCTGACCATCCAATCCGAGGGGCAATTTGCGCCCGGGAGACGCCCACACCTGCGCAAGATTGGTCCCCTATAAAAGAGCAAGCGAGGCGGTCATCTTTCTCTTTTCTGGATGGGAGCTGGTCGGGAGAACATCTCTGCTCACCTCAGCGCCAAGTTTTGCAGCGGCACAGGTGGATTGGCGACTCCAGCAACAGTGGCACGGGCTGAGGACCGCATCTGTCCATCAGCAGTGGTAGGAAAAGGAGGGTGGGTGGTCACGGTCTTTTAATTGTCCTGGTGTCTTTTCAGGAGCCTCTGGCAAAGACCTAGCGCTACCCTAGCGTTTTCCCATATCAGCCACTGGACCCGGAAGAGCTTAATTTGTCTGTCTTTGCGTATTATTGTCGGTTTTCTGTGTGTGTAAAATAAACCTTGTTATTTGGGGTTCTTTTGGTGTGTGTTGCTTCTATTGGATCTCTCTTGTCAGTACCACGCCTCCTAGTGGTAAAACCACAACACTGATATCATCTTAGTTGGACAATTCTTCTCTCCAGGGAAGGTAAGAGAAGGAAACATTGAGAGCTTTATCCCACTTCTTCATTCACCCAGCCTACCAACAACACAAACCAAGTCAGTTGCAAACCCACATTGTAAAAAACAGCTCAAGTCTCTGATCTTCAGCTTTTGCTTAAACTTTTCTTCCTTTGCTAATTGCTGCAGCAATTGAAGTACAATTTATGACAGGCAGGTAAAGTATATTCATAAATAAGGTTACTAGTAAGATAAGGATGTTCTGCAATTAGACCACAGCAAAGGATGCTATTCAAGCTCCATTTGAAAAAAGAGTGGGCGCAATTTTGTACATTAATTATAAAGCACATGGTTCTCTGAAAGGTGATCTAACATGTCATGCTGTCCTCACAAACCAGACTATTCTTTACGCGACACTTCAAGCAAGACACTGCTATGAAGAGTTGCATTTTGGGCATTAAAAAACAAACCATTATCTTGCATCTCTAAAAAAACCATGGGAAAATCCCACACACAAGCTAACTTCATTTAAATTAAATAATACAAGCAGGGGTTAAGTGTTCACTAGGTGTGTGGCATTCCAACTGCAGATGATAACTCTTCCCTGCTTTCATTGTCTTTCTCATGAGTCAATCTCAAAGGAAATCAAGGATTTGTTTCCTGATTATTGTTGGTGAAAGCAAGGCAGGGAGAAATGAGCTGGCCAAGGCAGGAGGGGACCTAGAGAATGAACTCAGGTGCCCTGATCCCTAGGCAGTTCTCTAGGCATTAGATCAAGGCTGTTTTCCATGCTTCTACACCTACTCTTACAGCAATAGCCATTTCCACTACCTACCAGTAAAACATAGCACAGACCTTTTCATTCCCTCCAAATGCAGCCATACTACAGTTAGCATAGATCCAAATACTTGTCCTCTTACGCAGCTCAGAGTGATCACAGTTTTCAAAGTCCTTGTTTGGTTTACTGTGTCTGATTTCAAAGTTTTCTAACAGTTAGACACTGTAATTCTGACCACCTGATCTATTTGTGCCAACCAACTAGATTTAACAAGGTCTCTAATACCTTTGGAGATCTTGTCCATTATACCATTCTCACCTTCACTGTTCTTACACCATAGTTCATACAGCAAATAATTCATTTTGAACAATGCTAGTACCGAACAGACATTTTTAATTTTTCTACTTGTTATGCTCTGCAAGAGTAAGTTTGATCAGCTGCAATTTCAGTGTGGTGTACACTTGGCTCCTCAGCAACCCTGTAGGACAGGACACTCAGTGGAAGAAGCACAACCACCCCATCTGCTGCCTGGAGACTGTCTCTGGAGAGAGTGGCCTGAAAAAGAAACAGCATGAAGCCCTATCTTGCTTTACATGCTCATGAACGCTAACACAGCTCAAATCTCTCTCACTCTTTCTTACAACTTTAACTGTTTCTTGAGTATCTAAACTAATCTTTCAGACATTGTTGTTTACTGTAGTTGTGGTTTGCTCACTAGTTTTCATTTCATTTACAAAGAAGGAGATTAACTATAAGGAAGTTTAAAATTTACATCTCCTCATGTACTATGGGAAGCCACAAACTCCCTGACATTACACCAGGTTTCAAACCCATCTGACTCAGAAACAATAAATGTATTTTTTTAAGCAGTAAACACCACACATTCAACAACAGGCTATCCTTTCTTCTCAAGAGACAGGAGGATCAAACAACACCTGTTGTAGCAGGTAAATAACTCCAGTAAAGAGATCTTTGCTAAGTGTGGTACTGGTGACAGTGAGCATGGCATTTAGGATTCTCCATGGCAGGATAAACACTTTGTAGTAGCTTGAAGATGTGGCAGCCCAGGATGAAAAAAACCCCATCTGTACCTTATTCAGAAACACAGACTACTGGTCAGCTGGGCAGGACACATCAGGAAATGCCCAAGAATCAACTGGCCTCTCTGAAACCTATTGATACTCCCCACACTATTGCCTCCATGCACCAGGTGGGTGCACGCACGTGCACTCCAAATTAACACAGCAGCTGTAACTGTCATGCAACTGGGGACAAGGGCTGTGCCCCTGCAAACACAGGGCATGCTGAGTCACCCATAGGAACTCCCTGGGCAGTCCTGGGAACTCCCCAGCTAGTTTCTGTTCAGATGAGATAATTTACTGATAGCTACAGGAACCCGCCCTAGTCAGTCCCAGTTCTACCAGAGGTCTGAGGGACCCACAGAAGAACTCCCCAGGCAGTCCCAATCCATGTTAAACAAAATAATCAACTGCATATCAGGGACTGTGGAGGCAGGGAGTTCCCAGCAGCCCTTGGAACAACCCAGGCAGGCAGGTCCTGCTTTGCACACATGGAAGTAAATGATGAACTAAAAGACACTCTTTATCTTTGAACAGGGCAATATTTGCACATAGATGAGATGATTTAACTAGAAACTCACTGCAGGCCAGTTGGACAGTAAGAATTCACCAAACCACAGCTTGAAGGTGTCTCATCCAAACTAGCTGAAAATGCTGTTACAATGAGTTACTTGCAACGGAGATTTCTACCACAACCTGGTCTGACCTTACTGTCACAACAGTGACAACAGTAACACAAGAGTGTTAGCTAATGCTTGAACCAACGTTTGTGTAACACAAACCAGAATGGTCCCTTAAGGAAATGAGAGCCTATCACCATGTAACCTGGCCACAATGAAATTCCAAACAAATTTAAAACATTACTCCAGAATATAAGCGCATTGCTCCAAGTAAATATACCTGACTCCACTGTCTGATTTTATATGAGGTATCTCTAATTCTGACTTTTAGAACACATACTCTTTTCCCAAAACACTTGGTAGATAAATGCTTTTCAGTATTCTGCCCTGTTCCTCACAATATAAAAAAGACATTATGTTACACAGATAATGTTCACAAACATTGGTGGGGGTTTCTGGGCCATGCCTATTCATTTCTAATCTGGCAGTAGCCTATTGCAGCACCAGGCACAGACACTACTGCAACAGAACAAGGACCTCTCCAGTCCAGACCATCTGTAACCATACACCATGAAACTTCACAGAGCAGAGCTGCTGACCAGCCCTATGAACATGCCTGTCTTGAGACATTCAGTTCTGACTAACAGTGAGACCAGGCCACATTCAATGTTTAGCTTTGCATCAGCCAAGAATCCTGGCGCAGAGACGTGTTACAAATTTTAGACAACACAGCCTGAGCAGGGTACTGGACACCTCCACACCCTCTATCACAAAAGAAAGGCCAACTCAATGCAGAGCTGGGATGAGTCCAACCTGGACTCGACTGAGCTCCACCACAGGAGGCTGCTCTGTTTACATTCAGGAAAGCTTGGTTTGAATTATACCTGTATGCACCAGCAGGTTCAGGTGCAAAAGTGCATAAGGTTTTTAGACATCTGTTTCCTAAAGTGGAAACCACAGCTCTCACTTCGCATAGCAAGGAAAGCAGTATGTCTGGAATCCCAACTCCTCCTGCAAGGCACATCCAGGCAGAATTTAAGTTATTTCAGTCAATTTCTTGTGTGAGATGAATGCTCACAGCTTGAATTCCAAAAGTAGTTTTAAAGATTCAGCATTTACCTTTTGGTACTGCTTACTCTAACACATGGTAGAAGGAAGAGACAAATTCTTGGTATCAACTTTTATGCAACATCAAAGTATATTACTTGCTGAGGGATGCACATTCCATACCCATTTCAACCCAAAATGAGCTTTAAGAATAATTCCTGTCTTCAAGAAGACATAAATTACTGACAATGTCAAAGGGTACGATGTCTACTCTTCCTCTTAAGTTGTGCTGGTGTAGGAGAGAGCCCACGATGTCTTTGGAAGCTTATACTGAGGTTCCAGGCCTTTGTCTGTATTTCATCAGGAAAACTATTTGCTAAAATACTTTATCTGGAGCAAGAAATAGGAATCAGAAACCAGGCCTACCTCCTTCTGTCACATCCTCCTTCTCCATACAACATGAAACCTGGACAGCCACTCTTCTAAGTACAGATCTTTGTAAATGCTCTGTCTACAACTTTGCTGTTAAAATAATTGTTTTTCTTGGTCAGAAAACCAGTATATTTTACAAGTCTCACTGCAGAGCTCATATGTACCACATTTCTTCATGCATTACTGAAACTTCAGGGAAAACACATGCTAGACATGTTTTTCAAGTTCGACTTGACTCAATTAGTTTACCTTGTTCTTCCCAGTCCACTGAAGGGAAGAAGAACACGTAAACTCCAGGCATAGCCAAAGCTTTGTATTATTCTGCTGTCAAGACCAGACCATTTGATTTCTCCATTTCTATTTATAAACACAGTTAGGTATTACATTTAGCCATGAAGACTGTCAAAACAGATAATGTATTATGTCTCACTGAATTATAAACTGGCTGAGTGCCTAGCCTTTTGACTGCAAAGGTCCACCTCATTATAGCTCCAGCAATGTCTTCTATCTACTTCGAAAAAGTATGGAAAAGCAGACAATTGTGAAATTACTATAGGAACCATGTAAATTATATTTGCTAATCCTTGTATTGATTACCTGCAATTATTGGTTATTAGTTCTGACACCAACTTAGGAAGAATAATACTTTACTGGAAAACCTAACCGATGACCTTCACTCTATTGAGATACCTCTCAGCAGTGATCTCTCACAATATCCACAGGGATGTGCGTCAACTTACTCTGCTAGAACTTGTTCTCTGATACGTTGTTTTTGTTATGTATTTAGGGACCACATGTGCATCCGTAGTATGATCGAAATTAGTATTTTATTTCAAAGAATCGAGTCCTTAGGGTAGTAGCAGTTACAACATAGTGATTGTTTTTACCAGGACCATGAAATTTTATTTGACTCAGTGAAAGCATTGCTTGTGTCTGCTTCCAAAATATACAAAATACAAAATGAAAAAAAAAAAAGTAATAAAATGTGCAAGTATGGCAAATGGAATTCAGGTAGGAAAACAGCTTCTTTTGAGAGGAATACACTGAAACAAAATAACCCAGAAAAGACATATTGACTCCAAATTAAAATGCCACAGCTTGCCTTTACATAAAATTGTAGTTACTAATATTTTGGAGGAAAACATACATTAAATACTGCTTTGATTTATAAAATGCTTGACATCCAATCATCACCTTCAATAAATCACAGTCAATAAAGTAAATGCACATTCTACTTCCTTAGGAAGGGATTTCTTTTAAAGAGGTAGGGTTTTTCCAGCTATGGATGTAGTCAAAACATGTATTTAATTTAAAAATAAAATATGACATAGTATTGCAATTCAGCAGCACCGTAATGAATATAAAACTACAACTTCAGGAATTTCATGTCTATAGTTACAACATCTGTATCAATGCCAAGGTCAGAACATCAAGACACAGTCAATTTTGAAAAGCAAGCGCAAAAATTCTACAACAGAAATGGTCATACTTTAACCAAGTGTTTATTGATCTTGTATGTTAAAAGATTAACTACCATATCATGATTTCTATATTGTAAGTATCTTAGCTTAGAAAAATTAATCAATTTGCAGATCACAGTATTACTAGAGCATTATAATTGTCTCTCTACAGACAATTTCCTACCCTTCATTTGCTTTTTGCCGTTACTACTTCCCAGGTTTTCAGACTGAAGATGGGGAGAGTATTAGAGGGACTCTTGCCTCTAAACAAGTACTCAAGAAATCAGAGAAAGAATCTGAAAGGATCTCACATATTTCAGTCTAGGTTTGCTTTCCCTTAATAGCACTTGGTCAATTTGCATTTATCTTGTTTCTAGATGCAGAGACAGCCAGCTTCACATGGGACTTTCTCATGAGTATTATCAGATGTTTATGATCTTTCAGAGAAACCTGAAAGTGATCAAAGAGATGATCTGTTTATTTGTTTCCATCTCTTATTTAAATGACTCCTAAGTGTCATACAGAAAGGGTGTTTTATGTGGAACTGTCATAAATTAGCCTAAATGGTATCACTGCACATTACTTGGCAGTATAAATTGAATTGTATAATGTAGTATTTCTATCAAGCCATATATTCTTTTAAAACCAACAGAAAATCATGAAGAAGAGACCAATAAATTGCTGACTATTTTTAATAAAATCAGTCCTCAAAAACAATACAGTCTGCTTCCCTGCTTTTAATTTCTTTACTCTTCTTAATGGTAATCTTTTTTTAAAGAACTAATAAAAGAGATTTTTCAAATAGGTCAACATATTTATTTAGATCAAAGAGAGGAGTAAGATTCACAACAGAGATGTTTCCTATCAGTGGCCATTTCATAAGACAGCAAAATAGTACATCTGTTAACTTCCCTGTTGCATAACAGCACAGGAGAAGCAACCAAGAGCAAAGCAGGCAAATCCACGGCAATTTACTGCTTTGTAACCCAAACCAGCACTTTAAATTCAGCTTAAAAAAGTACAGGAAACACTACCATAGCTGGACAAAACAAAAACGAAAAGTTATTTCTTTGTGGCAAGATATCTTTAGGAAGCAGACTGCTACATTCTGCACGACTTGCCATGTTTGGATGAAGCCTCTGGTGGAGAAAACTGCAGAGAAATAAGGCCTAAGGCGTTGCTGCCACATGAGCATTGCAAAAACGTCACACTGAACACAACCTCCTAGTCAACCACAGGCAGAAAAAAGGACTCTGCTATTCTGGAATGTAACCAGACTTGTAAGGGCCAAAACCAAGTAAGAAAATGGCAAACACTTCCCCTAAAGAAGTAAAAGCATGTTTTTTTCTATACTCCTTATTTTTTTATTATACTAGAAAACGGTGAATATAATGGTGTATTTATTTTATTTCTGCTAGATGATTTTCGTGACTGGTGATAGGCTGGAATATGCTAAAATATCTCCAAGCAGAATTCTGAACAGTTTTAACCAAATGAGGGATCTTACTTTAAATGTGTTACGCATGTAAAGAAAATCTTAAAACAACACGTTATGTATTTAAATAACATCCTGAACAAATTAAATGTTTTCCATAGTAAGTAAAACCAGATTTAGTGTTTCTTTTCATCATGCTCTACAAGATTTTAGAGGTAGTAGATATTATCCTCCCACATTTCATTGTTATTCACAGGTGAGTAGGAGGAAAACCAGCTTTCCTACATTTTAAACTCCCAGCTAGTTTGTCACTGAATTGATTTTTCTTCATTCTGTGTGAATGAAATAGTTATTGAGCTAGTCTAATGAATAACAGGAATAAATACTTTCTCTGCATCTGCAGAGAAGAGCAGCGTTATCAAAAAAAGCAGTTAATACTGAAGCAAATTTAACTCTGGTGCTTAACCATTACCTTCAGTAATTCTGTGGTGTGGCTCCTCTTAAAAACTTCAATAGCACACTCTCCATCTAGATAGAACAAGAACTACTGAAAAAATCTGGATGTGAAGTATATGTTGATAAAAGTATCTGAAATATTAGGATACATGATAGATTAGGAGTGTTTTACATTATCAGACATCCAGCAAACAGGACTATTACCAGTGAGATCCTTAGCAGAAACGTAATTGAGCAGTTCTGTACAACACAACAGAAAGAGAAGGATATGTAACTGTAGAAGAGTGGACATTTCCAACTTATTAGCCAGGACTAAGTCCTAGGAAACCTGGGTCAGTGTTGAACATGACCTGAGCAAAGGCCTGGAGTAGATGACCTTATGGCTTACCTTCCAACTTGAGAAATCCTATGATGCCATCAAGCCTGGGCTTTCACGTAAGGGAAAGTGCTTAGTCACATCAACAACTGTGAAACCTCTTCCTTGTTTGCAAAAGACACATATCTCTTGAATGACTTTCTGAATCACAAAATTTTAAACGTCTCTGAACTGTTTTCACAATTTACTGAAGGACTTTTCCTGTGGTGGCTAAACGTTTATTTAAGCTTCACACAAGGAAACTGGTGAACAGACACTGCAGCAACAGTACTTGTTCTTGTACACGTATCTCTCTCCTGGTAAGACTTCAAATGTGTTTCTCAACTTGGAGGAAATTAAAAAAGGAGTCAGGGGATACAGACCAACTGAAATTTGAGCTTAAAATTGTATACTAGACTGTCACTGACTAACAAACACTGGGTAGCATCCGGTTGCTATTTTATATTCTCACAGAGAAACTACTAAAAAATATCAAACCCTATCCACATTGTGTCACTGATGTAAATCTGGAGATCATTCTGTTGCTGCAAGATGTGCAACTTGACAGGCTCAACTCACCCATTAGAAGAGCAGTTATGTGTGCGTGTTTAGGCATGTATCTGTTACTGACACTCAGAAAGAGTGAAGCCAAGTACCTGATTCTTTCATTACCATTTTCTGTCTAAACAGGTCAGGAAGTTCTTACATATAACATATCAGTACTGCCTCTTAAACCTCTCTGGTGACAGTTCAAAATATATCTCCATGAAATCAAAAGACATTGAAACCAATCATTTTGGGGTTTATATGTAATTTTACAGTCCACTGTTTCCCAGTCATACAAGGAAGTCTTACTTGCACCCTGTATCCAACTTTTGGTCCACATTGAAGGCATGCTATCCATTCTTTGGTGAGGTCCTCATCATGGAGTTTTTTTCCTGGATCCTTTCATGTGTTAGTGTCAGCAGCAAACTAAGACCAATTCAGCTTTTAACCAAAATACACAATGTTGATAAAAAATTATCACTTCCGTATCAGCAAGGCAAGTTGCATGTGAAATGCAGCACTAATGTACTTTCTTGAAAAGGCTTATTAAAGTTTTGCACAAAGTCTTCCCAATGGCTAACAGTACACTATGAAAGGCCTTATCAACTGGGGGAATGTTTTAAGGACTTGAATTCCCATACATTGTTGTTGTTCATATCTGTGTGCAATATCGACAAGACGCTAACAAACTAGGATGAAATTTTCTCTTCACTTTTTCAAGTCTTCTGTCAATTAAAATGTAAAAAATGTACAGACGTAATCACAGTTATTTTCTCTGTTGCTTGCAAAGACTGAAATCAAAGCTTCATTTTGTCTTGGGACATTGGGGTCTTCCAGTTTCAGACTTTAGATACATACACTCAGTCTACCATTCTTCACCATTGCTCCTTAAAACCAGAGACAGAACTCTGAATCTTAATACCTTTTTTATGGCACAATAATGACATTTATTGTGGCCTGCAGAGACAAATTGAGATAGAAAAGAACAGGAACAAGGAGACTGTAGTAGGAGGATGGTTGCTACTCTTCCACTTACAACAAATTCTGCTCTACATAGCCTATATATACACCACAAACAAGATTTAGCCATTCTCATTATATATCCTATTTTGTTTTTTTCTCTCCTTTATTTGGCCCTGTAGTACATTCTGGATAGATCTCTCAAGTATGCAACGTTCTTTGAGCTTTCTACTTGTGCTGGTTTTGGATGGGATAGAGTTAATTTCCTTTATAGTAGATAGTACGGGAAGACATTTTGAATTTTTGCTGGAAATTGTTGATAATAGATGTTTTCATTATTGCTGAGAAGTGTTTGCACCAAATCAAGGCTTTTTCTGCTGCTTACACCACCCCACCATCAAGAAGGCTGGGGGTGCACAAGAAGATGGGGAAGGACACAGGATCAGTCAGGACAGTTAATCCCAGCAGATCAAATGGTGTGGAATATCCCTGTGACAACAATTTCATCACAGAAAGCTGGGGGAAGTGAGGATTGGAAGTGATGGCATTTATCTTTCCAAGTAACCATGACTCCTCATGGAATCCTGCTTTCCTAAAGACTGTCGAACATCTGCCTCTACAGGCACACTGGTGAATGAATGCCTTGTTTCGCTTTGCTTATGTGCATGGCTTTTACTTTTCCTATCCAACTGTCTTTATCTCAATCCATGATTTTTCTGACTTTTACTCTGCTGATTCTCTCCCCCATCCTACCACACAGGTGCTTTTTTGGCATCTGGGATTAAGTAATGACAGTACTCCACTACTGCTGGTGGTTACCTAAATTTAATTGCAGCAAAGTTTCTGAAAACACTCATTTTTCTAAGCATGTGACATGAAATGAATATGCAAAGTCTATATGAAGGACTTGTAGATAAGTTGCAGTGAAGAGCCATAACTGATTTGTATACATACTATAAGGTAAAATTAGGTGGCTGTTTTGTTTTTATTATTTTTTCACTTGATGTTCAGAACATTTGATAAAATATCCTACATATTAAGATGATAAATACTCTGTAGTGCAGTTAAATAATATTGTATTATTGGTTTATTCAAAGAAACTGTGAAGAAAAATCACATCTAGCATTTCAGCAAAATCTCTACAGCCATTTAACACTTATGGCTTAGACTTTAAAAGAAACTGAAAAGAAACCTACTAGAAGTCACAGTACAAGGTACAAAGTAGTAGAAAATTTTATTTTATTTTACCTTGTGACATCATCCAGTGAAGCAACAATAGCTACCTTTATTGTCATGTTCTGTAGATAAACTGAAGTCCAGACAATTCACTCTCTCTCCTATGACAACATCTTAAAGCTCAGGACACTCCTGAAGAAAAAGACAATCAAAACTCTTGACTGAATAAGACTCATTAAATAATCCTCTTGTTCTTGATAGAAGACCGTTGGCAGAAATTCTTCAGGATTTAATTATCTCCCTCCCTTACAGACATCTTTGAATGGTCATACCTAAATACAGACATGCACACTTCTAAATAAACACCACTTACACCTTTCTCTTGTTGATAAACCAATGCCCATATGACAAGTCTATCATGGAAAAAAATTTTTTTCACTTACAGAACTTGGCAACAAGTGAAAAAGTTTAAATGAGTGAGTTTTTTTTGTTAACTGATTAAACAAGTATTTCTAAATGGCATCTGCTTCATGGAAGAAAGCCTTCATCCAGCCTTAGTCTAATTTTGTATGCCTTGAGCCTTCAATCTCATCTATGTCTATTCATTCAAAGTGAAGACAAGATGCAAGCAATATCAAATGATAATGAGGTGAGCTCACATCACTAAGATGTCAGCAGCAACACGGTGCAAGATAGAGGCCTTAAAATTGGATGAAGAGGGCACAGAAATTCAAGCAGGAATAAAGCTACATCCTCATTTGAAAAAAGAGCAAAACAACAATAAAATTAGCATAATTTTCAAAGTAAAATTATGAGAAGGAAATCCGGACTATGATTAATCAAGAATACAAACACCTAAGATTCTTTTGCTGCCATGATTGTTTAGTACTAATTAAGCAGATAATTTTTTCACACTCCATTTGCAGCAACATCTTCTGTTTGAAGTGTTGTGAAGATGTTGTGTTTGTCCAACACAAACACTTGTAAATTTAACTTTTTGATGGTTCTACACTTTGATCAACTGAGTTCTTTTTATGACTTCAAGAAAACTGGCTTTTAGAGATTTACGAAATTTCTCAAGAACTGGCCATATGAAACATTTGATGACCACTAACCTTTGCCCTTTACATTGTTTTCTGATGTCACAGCTGGGGCAAGATAAAAATAAAGCCATGGAAAAGTCATATCAAGGATAAATACCAATACTACTTCCTTTTGCTGCTGTGGTTCTTTATGCAATACTTGGACACAGTGACTGGAAAAGACCTGAAGAACAGTTTATTCACAGACCAACAAGAAAATCAAGAGGGAAGGAAGGACTTTTACAATGGAAGTCAGTCTGATAGCTACAAGCTTAAAGCTCAACTCAGATTAATCACTTGGGATGTAGATTTTCAAATGATAAGAATGTGGAAATCACTGTCATATGACTACAGATTAAAATAGCAGCCACTCTCAAAACCAAGTCTACCTGAAGCCATCCATCTACTATGCTTAACCGGCATTCTGCAGGAGCAGATACACCCTACCTGAATGCAAGGACTTAAGGTAGCCTTGCAGTGCTGATGCCAGCACAGGATTAATCAAGCTGTAGCACAGAGTAAAAAGCTCACATCAAAACTGACTCTTCGATTCTAGAAGTTACTAGAATTCACTCACACCTTTTTGAGATTCTTCAAACAGAAAACTTTCTTTTTAGACCATTTACTTGAATTAAATCAAAGAGCTTTTTAGGCCACATAGCTGAAAGAAATACTAGGGAATAATTCAGAAAATTATTCAGAAATTCAGATATTCAAAATAATTCAGAAAATTACTACTTTCAAGCTCTGGGATAGGAATGTGAAAAGCGTACACATAATGAAATATGTTTTTGAGAAAAAGAGTAAGCCATAAATTCTTATCCTCCCCACAGGAAAGTGTTAATTAATGACATGACTGAAAACCACAAACATAAAATATAAATCTAAAGAAAACATGACCCAAAGAAGTTTGTGAATTAATTTGACATTTTCCACTCACTACATGAGCACAATAGTTCCTGTTGTGTATCATGCATCCACCTTTCTTTTATAATCTTTAAGTACGTATACACACGTACGTATCACTAAACCTTTTGGCTACAGTTGTCATGCCCAGCTCCGCACCACAGGCTGCCCTTACAAGCAGAGAGAGGAAGGCTTGCAGCAGAAGGCAGGTGCCCAGGAACCAAGCAGCAGGCTGCCTGTAGGCCAGGCTTGGCTGTGAGGCTTCAGCAATCTGGCCCCTACTGCCTCTGTTTCCCCCTGAGGAAGAAGGTGAGCTGCACACGATTGCCTTCAGGCCAGGCCTCACCTGTGAGCCAGCCCTCCAGCACAGCTGCCAACCAGCAACTACAGTAGCATCAGAGCAAGGCTACCACACACAAATGCCAGTAGTACATAGATAGGCTTAAGCATTTATATAACCAGAGACTAAAAAATACGCTAATAAATAAGGGCACGCACAAAATTCAGGATCAGAAAGGCTGCCAGAACAAAGCATTCCTCTCCAAAGCATGCACACAGCTGCTTCAGCCCTTCAAGCAGAAGGGCCCAGATCAGGAAATCAGGGACTTGTTCCATGATGATACTTCTTTGCAATCTCCTTCACTGCAACTTACTGATCCTTTATGAATTTTCAAATGAATAATGAATATTGGGAGAAGAAATTGTCCAGCACAGTGAAGCAATAACCCACGGGCATGAAACGCATTCTGCATTTCTCTCCCCATTCAACTCTGCAGCTACATGAAGACAGTAGCACGGTAAACAAGCCTCCTCCTCCTCAACACACTTTAACTCATTCTTCCCACACACAGCTGTCACTGACATGCATATTTCAAAGCCTCCATCTGGGCTTGACAACTGTACCTTTCTTCCAGCTAACAGAAATACACATCCTACTCAAACAGGCATAGATGATATTGCGCTGTTTATTTCAGAAAAGAAGCTGTTCCACAAGTAGGTCATGTGGGTGGAAGCCTCCATGCTAACCTACATGTTCACCGTGTAGGTTAAAGGTACCCTACATTCATTTTTCTCTCTTTCCAGCTAGAAACTGTCTTCAGGCAGCATGTGAGGATTTGTGGTACTTGTCCAGGCTGCTGAATGCCTGGTTCATCTGCATAAACAACTACGGCTCACACAGGGATATTAACTTCACAGTATATACCCAGCAGGTTCAACATTTTCTAGAGACTCTTCATTTATGCTACATATACTACACAGTGCAGGTACACCTCCCTGTAACCAGAAATAAGTTCATAATTCCCACAGCTGTCACAGATTAAGCATGCCCTGAACTCAGCATGCACAGGGGCAGATCTTCAGTCTGAGGCCTCATCATTTTCTCGTGAGGTCAACTCTCCTTGCTGCAGCTATGCCTCTTAATGTTCTGCTGCACCAATCACCCATTCTACACCCATGCAGCAGCCTACATTCTTCCACTTAAATTGCTGTGTCTCTTCCTTTTTCCTTCAACAGCACCCCAGACTCAGCTCACCCCTCCGGTATCACCAAAAGCATCCTCCTCCATATAAATACACACTCTGCCTCTTCCCATCTCTTGTTCTGCAGCAGCTGGGTAAGCACAGGTTGAGGACAGCACCTGTTGCAACACTAAAGAGGGCTGAAGCTAAAACAGGCTATGATTCTTATCTCGGAGAGCAGAAGAAGATGGGGCCAAAACAGGAACCAATGTGGAGTCGGGTTGCTCCTGCTCCAGCAAGGGATAGCGCCTCTTCATTCACACCTGCTGACAATGTCCACAAATTTCCCATCTCTTTGTAGATAGAAGCTGCAGTAAATGAGTCACCAGGTGAGACAGAGCAAACTGGAAGTGGGCAGAGCAGGTTGAATAGCCCGTCTCAACTCCAGCCCCACCCGTCCCTGCAAAACACCCCAAAGGCTGAATAGGAGTAATCTACAGGCAGCCTCTGCCCCACAGATCACCTCCTGAACCACCTGAGATTAACACTGTTTTAACATACAGATTACACAACTAAGGTCCTTAAGTATTTCAGTGAGTGTATGTCCAGCCAATTTCAGTGCCTTGTCTGCTGCACTTGCATTTGGTTCAAATCATATCTCTCCAGAGAGAGATGTGAGGTTTAGCTAGTATTTCCTAAGTGCTTAGAGATCTTGTAATAAGAGGTGCGATGGCCCTACAAAGCATTTACTCTTAATGAAATATTTGGTATCAGGATTTGTTCATTTTGTCAGAACATCTCCATCTACATGTGTACTGCCTCTCTGTTGGAATAAGGAGAACAAAAGAAATGGTACAAAAATAAGTATCCATAAAGAGAACAGACAAGATTGATCATTTAGAATAGGCACTCTTCAGCTGTTTATACTATTTACCTATGCTTTCTTTTGGGAAGACCAAAAGAGAAAAGACCAAGGAGAAAAACTGCAAAGCAAATTCCAGTGGGAAGATATTTTCCACCCGAAGAACTCATTTGTTTTAGGTCATATGAAAAAAGATGTGGCCTATATCTTCTGCCACTCTGCAGGCACTACCTGTCTTCCTACTTTAACAGCATTTCCAGAAAACTAGATATAGCCTTAATTTTCCTTAAGCTGATCATACAGGTTTAAAATGTTTTCTTTTATATTTATCACAGTGCTTCAGAGGTCACCCAGGCATTTTATGCAGACTGCTGGTACACTTAATCATTTCAGTGTCTTCCTGCAGTAAATCAGAAGACTTTATATTAATAAAAGATAGGTCTGTTCCAGGTCTGATTCTGAATGCTGAATCCCCATCTACCTGGCTTAAAAGGAGTCCTTTAAAAAGGTCAGTTTACTCTATGGAATTCTGAATATCAAGGATACATCTTCTCTCACACAAGATATATACACTTGAGACCAGCACAAAGACCCTGTAGTGATTCAGAATGCGAGCTCAAGGCTGCCTGCACCACAACCCAGCCAAAGAGACCTTGTCTGAAAATACACCACTGAGATACAAGCACACCATGCAAATAAGGATCTCGTAAAACATTACCTCCATCACTGCACTTCTTTGTCTGGCAAACACTGTTTAGTCACATTCACTGAACACACGACCCAAGACAAGCAAAATACAAGGTTTAAGAGGGAAAGACAGGTCAGAAGTGGATTTTGCTTGTATATTATTATTATTATTATTATTACTACTACTATTTGGTTACTTCTTCAAAACACTTATTAATCACTGTAATCAGGTGGTACTTACTAAAAAAAAAGAAATATTAAACAGTTGTTCAGTTGCTTTCTGGACTTGATTTATCACATCCTCTTCTGACTCTCACTTTTAAATATCAAACACAAGTTTGCATTCACTACCTCACGTAGCACATGTACAATTCCTATGAAATAACCGTAATATTTACAAGTAAATCGCAACTTCCAGTGTTATGTTGCTTTTGTGACATCAGTTTGGCCCTTGCTAAAGGAAAAATAAACAAGTTTTCAATTAATACAGCTGAGAAAATATTTCTGAATAACAATTTCTCACTGCCATGGCTGATTCTTTTGCAATGTAATTTTGTCCAAGTATCTTAATGAAGACAATCAAATGTCTTATTTTCACTAGATCAGTCCAACTGCACTGAAAACATGAATTTGAATTACTTCTTCTAAATCTTTCTTTTTCCTTGCAAGAAATTGCGAGATTGACTTTTTCTTCCCATCTGGAACAAACTTGTAATTTCTAAATCTACAATCATATCAGAAGAGACATTAAGAAAAAAATCCACACAAAAAAAACCTTCAATATTTTATGTCTTATCTTGCAAGGTGCTGAAAATGCACGTATTTCTAACTTGCATGCATGATACAGATACTGAGTATCACCCAGAACTGGAAGTCTGACCGCAACTCCTGTGCAAAGTAGGCAGAACACATGTGGGTAATACAGAGAGAATACCTTGCCACGGGCTGTCAGAAGCAATGTCAAAGTATTTCCCTAGATCAAGTCCTTTGCAAGGCCTTTTGTGACATGTTATCATGAGGTAGTTGTATGCATTGGTTCCAACAATGTGCCAAACAGCTCAAACCCCATTGGACACCCTACAAGAAGTGGCATTGAGACTAAGTGCTCCCATCCTAACACTGCACCCAGACTGCTGCCCAGCCCTGCGCTGGCCACAGGAAGGCTAATCAGGCAGGATACAGACTACAGCTGGATCATATATTGAGCATTCCTGGTTCCAGACATCACTTGACTACTGGGCTGACATATCTTAAAAGATACTCTTGACTCTAAACCACCTAGACCAGTCCGAATCTTATTTGTATTTATTTGCATTTTAGCAACCTGATTTTACACTGCTGCCTTTGTATGTGTCCGCTGGTCCTGTGTTCAGCCCTGCTATGGTTGGATATTGGGGCATGGAGCCACGGCAGGCTCCTCAGTAACTCTGTAACCCCTAATAGAAGTGAATGTTTCCATGTAGGTTTGATGATAAAGTTACCACTGTAAAATGCCTATTTCTTTCTTTCCTTATTCTTAAATTGTACCAGGTGCGTCTGCATGCAGTCCCAATCCACCCACACAAACAAGGTATAAATACTTACACATGTTCACATGAAAAAAAGAAAAAAGCTTCTTCTATTAATCCCAGTAATAGCTGACAGCTAAGCAAAGTTCAAAAATATTTCTATTTATCTCACTGAATGTAGTAAATTTCAAACTGAAATCATGATTTCATAATGATTGTTATGAGATAGGTTTTCTTATTAGGTAATAAACAATAAAAAATCATTTCAGCATCTCATTTAAAATAAGTATATTACAAAAAAAAGAAAGACAAAAAATGCATGAATAAATACTGATTGCTGATCCTGTACATAATTTTGATTTTTCAAGTTAAACATCAGTTTTTATCAAGGACCCACTTCTGAATTGGAAATTTTACCAAACACAAATTAAATGGCAGACTACCAAAAAATGACAAGATTTTAACACCATAATAAACATTAGGATCATGATCCATTATGCTTAACACTTAGAGGGTTTTTTTTCCCTGTAACCAGGATGCTTAAAAACTTGTTAAAAAACAGAAAGCAAAGCTAAGAGTCTTATGTAACAGCATAATTTCAAAACTGGTTTATTTAAGGCCACATCACGCTTAGTTTTAAGTTTTTCTGACGGAAGATGGCTTATTCTTTATTAGTTTTGGTCTACACAAAGTTCTTTTAAAACATAAGAGAATAACACTGACTAGTTCTGGCATTTGGGAAGGTCAGGGTGAGGATGCAGAAGAATATATGAGACAGTGAATGCACCGGGAGAAAAGACAGTATGTGTGAATGGTGGGGAAAGAGTGTAAGGAGTACGTGGGATAAGAAAAGCAGTACTTGACAGGAAAACACAGGCTTCTAGAAGAGGACTGGGTGTGCAATGGGAAGTGGGATGCAGAGCTGAAAGATCGAGAACTGTGCTGGGTGAGAAGATACTAAAAATAACGGGGAAAGAGATATTACACAGGTGGATTCCTATAAGGAAAAAAAGGACAGAAAATATACAAGTAACTGACAGCAACCCTCAGATGAGGAGCCTGACCGGGTGATAAGGGGCACAAATGGATCAGGGCAAAGTGGAAGCACCTTCATTCAGAAAGCCAGCAGTGGACGAACATAATCATCCCTTACACATCCTCAAAGACATTCATATTTTGCTTGTATCCCACTGGCTCAAATCTTCAAAGTACTAAGAGGTCCCTCCACCCTTTTCTAACATACATCCTCATAAAATAAATCTTATCAACTCAGTCTTGTAATTAATGGGGAATAAAACAGCTTTGAAATATTCTGGCAATATGATTTTAGTAGCTTCTGCCCCAAACCACAAGAAAATAAACCTTAGCCTGCAATGACATATGACTTAAGAGCACAGGATATAACCTCTGGAAAACCAGAGCTGTTCAGCTTCTGAAATTATACTGAGGCATTAAGTCAAGGACATTTGAATATTAATATTCTATAATAATATGTTAGAATTAGAAACATCACTAGCTTCTTTATAAACATAGGAATACCCCTTTCTAGCCATGGTAGTTCATGAGACAAAAGCTATCTACTCTGTCCTGTTCTCTACAGTTCTTTGGCACCAAAAAACAGAGAGAGCATTTGTTACCTCAAACCACTGCAATCTTCTATCCAGGGTTCATTAGCTGGTCCCCTAAACTGACTTCAGTAGCAGCAGGCCAATTTACTCTCAGATGTGCACAACACACGGAGAGGCTATAAAACAGAGTAGCTCTTATGAACAGTTTGGTATCTTCAAATTATGTGCAGCATAAGTAAATACCTATTATGGCAAACATGCACACCAAGATGTATATCCACCTCCAAACACCCCAAATTCCTTTCAGCCTCCTGAATGTCCAGTTTAAAAGTACAGTGCTGGGCAGCAGTTCCACGTATCAGAGGTTTCTTTCGTGACTCCTGCATTCTTGGGACTCACTTCCTGGGACCTATGGGAATGCAGACAATTGTGTCTAATGCACATGCAAATCCACAGTCCTTGGAACAGCTACAACAAGTAAACTCAGGTCAAGAAGGTTTTCACAGCACACAGTTTCATTTGTAAGTCTAAGTGAATAGCAAACGAGGACTCCTGCATCTGCCAGTGTGTATGAGTTGAAACTAGGGACAAAGCTTTGCAAGCATCCTCTGCTGAGCCAAAGCGTGCTAAGCCAAACACATATGTGCAAGGAAGTGGTGATGTGACACCAGTGTGGGCCGTTGTGTAGGGAGACTGTGTGGGTGTGCGGAAGGAAGAAACGAGAGCGAGGACAAGGAAAGAGAGGAAGCCTCAGGGAGGAGCTAACACATGCTGGTTTAGCCAAGGAAAACCAGCCACCCTCTAACTCCACCCCTTGCTTTCCTTCATTCTGTCCTCACACTTGGCAGTCAAATCTCTAAATACCAGCTTGTCACAAGACAAGACTGATCAGCGTGGTGCACTCTCTCAGCTACACATTCCAGGTACAAAGTGCTGTCATCTATGGGATCTTCCTTTTCTCTCTCACTTCCCTACTTGCTTTCTTTACACAACTGAGCCTGCGCAAGCATGGGCCTAAAAAAAATTCCATCTTCTCCAGGGTGTCAAGGGCCCCAGTGCCTCAGGATCATAGTTACTAGCCCAAACATGAGCTATATGAAACGCTTCCACCACTTCAGGCACAAGCGTTTTAAGCATCTGACAGCGAAAACATCCCTTTCGTATACTTACACTTTATCAGCTTATATAGCAGCATTTAAAGTTAGCATGTTTTTTTCCTTCCTTTTGCATCTCATCAAATACATATAGGAACATATGCCACCTGTGCTCTGCATGCGTAACTCCCACTCCTGCTGAATTCTAATAATATTAGCAATAATAATAAATAACAATTTGTTACTTATGTGCTGCCAGGACCAGAAGGCTTCAAGGCACTTCCTAAAATATATGCAAATATAGGCACAAAAAAAGTAAATTTACCTTCAGGTACACAAAGCATGAGGTTTAAGGAAATATACAAATACAGATAGCACTGCCTGAAACCAAAAATGAGCCAATTAATCCCTGACAGATTAAAATATAAATATAAATTCTCAGCTAAAATCCTCCCTGCACAACAAGCTCAAAGAGACTGAAGAGTCTGTCAGCATTTGCAGAGGTAAGATTCAACCTCTTAAAACTGTTTCACTTAAACTAATTGCACAAACTCACCACCCCTTGTGCATTCCTTTACAAGTAAGGAAGGAAGTAACAAAGGATTTTACATCCTGCTCTCCTACACATTCTGCTCTAGTTTATCAGGACACCTAATATTCAGGAAAGATGCAGCAGCGCTAGTTTTGTTTTAAGCTACATTTCAGAGTCCTCAAGTACTTTGAAGCAATTAACCTGACAGACAACTGCGGCAAAAATACCTGAATCATGTCAACTGCATACAGATCTAAGTGGAAAATATTATATAATTGCATCTTTTGGCATATCTGCTTGGAAAACCTACTGCAAACTGGATGTTTGCAAGGGTAGTGGCAAGAAAAAATGTTCAGGCAATGAAATTAGAGACATTCAAATGTTACTTCCAAACCCGTGAGGGAAAATCGCATGGGCTTACCTAACATGCCAGAAGAGGCCTTCATACAAATGAAAATGAGGTTCTGATTTTCTCCTAACCTTTCACATTAGCTCAACCTGTTTCCAATCAAAAGAATCTCTAACATTTGCAGTATACTGAAAACACCCAACACAACAACAACCACCCCTACCCCCCCAAACCCAAGCAATTTTACAGTATACAAAACTATGCTGAGTTGAAAAAATTTTACATAGTAAGAGTAATGGAACAAAACTTGTAAGGCTTTTAAGACTAACAACATATTCACAGCTTTGGAAAATATGGTATAGGGAAAATGTAATTATTCAAATAAGGCATTAAAAAATTTGAAAGAAAGGAAGAAAGTTTTTCATATTCACCCACTCAAAGAGGTAGTCTACAAAATAAATCAACTGTCACTTTTGTTTCTACCTCATGTGCCAGATATGGACCAGGACACGCAAGGTGAGAAGACTAAGCTGCAGATTCTGACATGTTAAAAAGACAGACTGACCATGTTTCTTTTTTTTTATTTTTCAGCCTAAGGACAAAACAAGTAACTACACATGGACAGCAACCCTACAAGTTTTTGTACATCCTAACATTGATGTTACTGCAAAGAATTTAGTGGAATTTATTTTCATTACAAATATTTTTAATTTAAAACACCAAGTTTGCAATTTTCTATACTAGTTAACAACATTATCCGATAGGTTATATAGATCTTTATTACAACTTTAGAAAGTCAATCTTCCAGAATTTACTTCTTGTATAAACTTAAATGGCTACAATAACATAACACATGCATAAGGTCAAAAAAACCACATTGATTAAATAATTCTTATATTCACAACAAAATAGGACAGCTCAGAACTCTGACTTCAGCAAAGAACACTAATGCAGAACACTAGAGGTGTTGTCCTTGATTAAACGAATTTTTTAAGATATTTAACAACTTTGCCAAATGGACACATGTAAGATTATCTGAGTTATCCTAACCACTATAATAAAATTGTAAAGAAAATAACAACATAAATAAATAGGATTTTTTTCAAAGGGCAACAGAAAGACAACGAAACCAACTTCTTGAAGCTGCCATCATTTGAAACTTCTGACAAAACTCTACAGACTTTACACTGGTTTAAAACACGTCACTTTTACACATCACTTACATGCTCCAAGTTATAAAATAATATTACTGACATTAGTTAAATCTATCATCATAGAAAGTCATCCCAATTCTTCCTCTCTTCCACTCTCCTCCTTTACCTTGCTTAACCTATTGCCAACACAAACATTTCAAGACAGCCATAACTTTCCTGAGAATTCCCAAATGACATGTACAACATATTTAAGTACAATTGTAAAATAAAGGTAAGCTAATGCAATGTGAAAACACAACTCTTCAATGTAGTGCTCAAATTCCACTCAATTTGTAACACTGCTACCAACAGCAAATGGAAAACAGGGGTCTATTATTAAGAAACCGTGGCACTATTACTTTTTCATTACTGCATCGATCACACCACATATTTCTGCCCTCTGACATGTTTACAGGCTGAGAGTGAAAAAGAAAGCTCTAAAGCACACACATAAAAGGCTCTCCTATGTATATTGTTGCCTTTTCTCTCAAAAATATTAAGCGTCATTAAGAAACTTCACCTTGTTATTCCTGCAAAAGCAATCCATTACTTTTCCAGTAAACTGATAAACACCCCACTGACTGTATTCTCTGTTATAGTAAAACCACAGAGATATTTAGATATGGTGATGAATTACTTCTGGGAATAATACATAATAATATTTTACACTTCTGTAACCTTTCACTGAAAAGCCATAAAACACTTGAGTATCAAGGTAACTTTACAGAAGGTGAAAGCAGAAGGAAATCCTGTACAAGTCATAGTTAAATTCCATGGAGTGTGGAATGTGTTTTCACCTTTGTCCTCTGTTTATGGTAAGTTTGACCCAGTTAGCAATAAAACTTGCTCAGTTTCAGACACTGCACCAATGGCACAGTTTATTATTTCTTCATTCTGAATCTTTTGCCCTCTAGTCATTTTATTTCCTATCAGCTTGACTAAATCCAAACTAGGCACAATTCATCAAAAATGTTAAGCCGTGCTTTGTTAAGATGCTGGTTTTGTTTGTTGTCTAGGAACTGTACCTAAAAAAATTATTAATACGGTAAATAAAGAAATTACAAATCTAGCAACTCTAGTTTCTAGTCCTGTTGATAACATCCCCTCTGAAACTTTTCAAAGACAAGGAACTAATTGAGTTCTGATGACTAATTTGAACTTAATCAAACTAAAACATGTACTGGCAAAGAAATGTGCTGGGAACAGAGCACATATCTGTTTTTTTGTAGAACATGATCTGCCAGACAACGTATAAAAATTCATACACAGACATCCTGCTATTTCTTTCAAGAGAATAATAAAAGTATAAGGTTAGACAGATTTATATATTAATAAAACCAATTCCTCTCTAGCTTTGGCTGCCATGAATCAGGTCATAGGAATACCCACATTAATTCTGATATTCAAAATAGGACCATTAATCATAATCATAAAACAACACTTGAGACTGCTTCCAAAATCTGGCCTTGCTCTTTGTAACTACCCCGTTCAGCCTACCAGACAGGCCTTAAGATTACAAAAACCAAAAACAGTACCCAGAAATCTGTTAATACATGCATATGTATGTGCACTATTGTCTTGTTTACTCTACTTTTTTTGAAGAATAAGATTCCCAGAGAAACTGCACTATGAAAACTCAAAGCTACATAGAATAGTGCACCCTGTACTAAGGAGATACATTCTTATTTCAACTCTCAGCAACTTTTCTTCTATTTATCACACACACAAAAACGTAAAATGCAGAATTGGTCTTCTTTTGGTACCCACGGGCTCCAATTAATACCAGAACCCATATTTATTTTTGCCTCCTCTCACAACAGTGAGAGATCCAAGAGAAACTGAAGAAGAAAATGCAATAGCAAGCATCCTGGCCTTTTAGAAAAGTTGGTGCAATGGATTCCTCAACAAACGTGTGTTTATAAAGGCAGCTGTATGACTGCAGTGCATGCAGGATGATCGAGTTATCTTGAATTCAAGTACTATTATCTTCAATTCAGCTATTTCAAGTACTTACAGAGCTGAGTAGGGAAAAATTCTGAGGTATTTACATAGCTGACAAACTTGTTGCAAAGATTCATTATTGCACTGGCATCATTTTCAGCCTAACCTACCTCTCAGCTATAAGGCTCAACAATGAATTTATGGGTTGTGGTACAGGACAGTGCAGTCCTGCAGCATTCCACTACTGAAGTACAAAATGGTGAATTTGAGGTTAAAAAAAGGCGGCTATATAAGATACACACATTCCTTGAAATATCCCATCTGAATCCAGTTCTTTGCTGTTTTCACAGGAACTAACTTTGGGCCTTGGTTTGTGTTGGGAGGTTAAATGAAAGCAACATATTATAGTTTTAAACTAGTCTAAATGTTCATTTAATTTGCTGGGCCCAGTGACTGATTTTGGCAGCAACTATTTACCGCTTCATACCTCAGTTTTCCACTCTATACACGACAAAAAAAGATACTGCACTCTTTCCTGAACTGTTTTGGAATCCACAGGTACTAGGCAGATATCTTTACCCTCTTTTGTATACGAAGGGTAAGTATCTACCACCTCTACATGCCAACAAAGAAGTCTGAAGTGGACATATTACTATTAGTAGCAACAGTGAAGAGGATCCCCAGAGTAATGTCATGTAATGACATGTGATGCCTGCACATCGCTTCGTAGAAGAGAAGAATATTCTATTGACACAGGTGTTTTAGGGAATGTTGCTACCACACTGGAAACTGAAAAAAACCTGAGTCAGTCATCAGAATGACAGCAGCTAAAAGAAGTCATCGGCTGCACTTATTTTCTTTCCTAATTCAAGGCCAGGAGAGATTAAGCATGAACACCAGCATCCAAAAAAACACTACTTAGGTAACATGAACATCCAAAATACTGTGGATGGACGGGGACATGACAATCTTTAGCTTTGTATGAAACAACTTCCTCATGATGCTTAACATCTGTGAACAGCATGAGGGCCCTAAGTCTACTGTTCAGATAAACACATTGTGCTTTACTGTCTTGTGTTTCAGAGTCCAAACTACTAGTCTTTCATAATTAGATTCAAAAGTGTATTACCTGCAGATAACTGTAAATCCTTTCACATGGCATCTCTGCAAAGCCAGCTACTTAAGACTCTGAGAGACTTATGGATGCTGAGACTAAAGAGGAATGTCCCTTTACAAATGGACAGATGGAAAAAAAATCCAAATTACTTTTCAGATACAAGTCATAAACTGACTTTTCTCAAAAACCTGGTAGCGGTTTTCGGAAACCGAAAAAACTTCTACGTGCTTATGTGATGTCAAAGATGAAATCTTTGTTTGTGGAGGTACAATCTGTAGCAAGAACACACGTCTGCCAAGACTCTGGCATTGATGATATTTTGTCTAGACAGCCTTCGAATGTGACTGACACTGGAACACTGCACATGGCTGAGGAAACTGAAACTTATGGAAGAGCTTTTCAAGACTTAGTCAACATACAGTATTTTGGAAATGTGCCTAACATCCTCCAACCATGCCTCCTGCTATCCCTCTCAGGAATGTAACAGTTTTTGTTTCTTCAAGTCTCCCAGTTGTCCAAGGGGACAGAAAGACAGATTTGCTTAGATAAGACGCTACCAGAGCCATTTAGACACTAGGAAATACTGTCATTAAGCAGAGAGGTCTATGCACTGCTGAGTGACTGAGAAAGGCATTCAAGCCACTGAATTGTCTGTTATTTTGAAGGGTTGAAGACTCTGAGAAATTGCTAACCTGAGAAACACATGACGACCCCTAAAGGACAGAAATTACTAGCTGCATTTCATAACTATTCTAGATACTTTAGAAAGCACTACACATTTACCTTGACCTTTTGGGCCATGACAGAAGTAGCCTGAACCATGCACATGCTTTCATGGGAAAGTCCACATGAACTTGCCATAGACAGCAGGCTCTAATTTTTGGGAAATCACTACTGTCATCTATTGTATGATTTTTACTATATGACAGCCTTGGTTCACTTAATCATCAAGCAACTGTTAGGGCTAGGAGAAATGAGAAAAAGGTGAAGAAGACTCAAAGCGAAGACTATTAGCTTTTAGCTTGAGCTGGTTCACTTTCGATTCAACTGCCACTAAAGTCAAGAGCTCCCACAACTTACTGGGATTTCATAGCAACTTCTGTCATCCAATATTACAGACAATACTGGTCAGCAGCCCAAAAGGGGAAAAAAAATTAAAGTCTCGTTTACAGTCGCAGTAGAAGCACTAGTGAGTGCTGTGGATTCTCAGAGATACAGCAAAATTTGCATCCACAAAAAAAATTATCCTGGCCAAATGATAAATATGGTAGGTGCTTCCTCTCTGCAAATAAAATACAGATCTCAGTGAACTTTAACTTAACCCTGATACAGAAACTTGCAGACTTGAACTGCCTGGCTACTGGTGTTTGAGTTTGGTCTCCAAGCCCACAAACTGAACTTATTGACTCTATACGAAGCATGTAGACAATTAAGAGCAACATTTGAGAATCTACAATTAAGGTTTGAGAGAGGTGTTATCACTGGGAAGCACTGAAATACTTGCATTTTAGTGACTTTTTAATAACTCGGTATGAACTGCAAAAGTTCTCACCCACTTACACTGCGAATACAATGAAAAAAAAAAAATTGATCTAGGTACTAGGTTAAAGTTGGCTATCTCTGAACCAGAAACCAGGTTTCTCCTCCCATCTCCTCTCTTCCTCCCGCCCCCTCTCCTCCCACCTGCACTAAGGGAACACTTGCTCTGGAGGCAGTAAGGCGAGGAAGCTCAGGGAAAAAATAGCCCCTGGCTAGAACCTGGAGTTATCCAGCAGGCCAGCACGGTGGTGACTCTTCCAGATATGTACCCTTATGAAGAAATACGGTGAAATGAGACCTCTTTTATTTCGTAGGCTCGTTTGTGGATTTGCAAGCAAAACAAACTGCATCAGGCAAGTTGGAGTTGCCCTGTACTTTTTGTGCCACTGAGACACTTGCACCTGTGAGGGATGGACTCCTCAGAAGGGCCAGAAGGGAGCAAGACATGTTTTTTTTATTTGGACAGCACACGGGAGGCAGATGCTGTACCCGCAGGTTCTGGTGTTCACTGCCAGCCATTAGAAAAGGCGAAACACGGCATCAGCGCCGGGGTGAACAAGCCGACAGGCGCTCCTTCCCCACGGCCGCTTGCCCGCTGCAGCCCTGGGCTTTGTCGGTGCCTCTCTCCGTTCCAAGCACCCGGCTGCGCCGTGTCGGGCCGGCTCCTCTCCCGGCCGGCCCTGGAGCCCCAACATGTCGCCGCCCCGCTCTAAGGTCACCGCATGGCGCTGCCGTCGAGCGCCGGGGGCCGCGATGCTCCCGGGCCGCGGCCGCTGCACGGGCAGCCCGAGGGAGGGGGCAGGGCCACGGCCTCCGCCGGGGGCACTTACCAGGTCTATGAAGGTCAGAAATTTCCAGCTGCCTCCATAGGTCTGATGCGCGGGCATGTCAATGGCCTTGTAATTGCACAGGATGGAGCAATAGGACAGGAGGATGGCGGCGCGCAGCACCTGGCAAGGCACCAGCGCCATGTTTGCGGCGCGGGGTGCACGTCTGTGTNCGGGCGAGGCCGGCGGAGCAGGCGCGGGTCTGGCCGTGCGCCGTGTTCGCCGCTCCCTGGCCGCGGTGCGGGTCCGTACATAGCGCTGCCCCGTACATAGCGCTCCCCCGCCGAGCAGAGCGCTGGTTCTGCCCTGTGTGTTCATCAGGCACCGTCAAGTTTCTCAGTTTCCACTCGTCGCACGCACAGTTGCTCAAGTGCGCTCTCCGATGCCTACAAGCCCTGTGAGATGGGATCCTCTTCATCCCTGGCTTAAAACGTGAAGTACCGGCATTATAAGGGGACCATCCAAGGGACTGGATCATCCCTCTTACTAGAAAGGGCTAAGGAAGCTGGGCCTCATTCGACTTGAGAGCAGACAGATGATGTCTATAATTGNGTCCGTGTGAGTGTCCGTGTGTCCCCGTGTGTGTGTGCGCGCCGTGCGGGCGGGACTCCGAGCGCCCCCGCGGCCCCGGCCGGGGCGGAGCGCAGGGCCCGCGCTTTGCGGNCTGTGTGTTCATCAGGCACCGTCAAGTTTCTCAGTTTCCACTCGTCGCACGCACAGTTGCTCAAGTGCGCTCTCCGATGCCTACAAGCCCTGTGAGATGGGATCCTCTTCATCCCTGGCTTAAAACGTGAAGTACCGGCATTATAAGGGGACCATCCAAGGGACTGGATCATCCCTCTTACTAGAAAGGGCTAAGGAAGCTGGGCCTCATTCGACTTGAGAGCAGACAGATGATGTCTATAATTGTCTGAAGGGAGGGTGTCAAAAGGATGGAGCCAGCCTCTTCTCGGTGTTGTCGAACAATAGGACAAGAGGCAGTGGGCAGAAACTGGTGCACAGGAAGTTCCACCTGAATATAAGGACGAACTTCTTTACTATGCAGATGACCACGCACTGGAACCGGCTGCCCAGAGAGGTTGTGGAGTCTCCCTTGCTGGAGATATTCAGGAACCATCTGGACACAATGCTATTCCATGGGCCCTAGGATGACGCTGCTTGAGCAGGGAGGTTGAACCAGGTCCACTGTGGTCCCTTCCAACGTGACCCATTCTGTGATTCTGTCCAATCAGAAAGGGTTTGATTACTGCCGGGTTCCTTGACACTAGGAGAAACTGGGGGGAGGAGGAGGCGGGGGGTATCTTGTGTTTGCACTCCTACACCCTGAAAAGGAAAGCTCTTAAAGTGCTTGATCACAGGGTAAATATTAAATTGCTCCACCATCTGGAAATGTTATTTTAAAGGGAAAAAAGAAAACAAATCACAAGTATTGATGTGTAAGCGTGGATAGACAAATCGCTTCTGTAAACACCATCTACATACATCTGCCTTCGGAAATAAATATTTGAACAATAAGGTGCTTCATCATAGTTAAGCTACTGGAAGGGAAAAAGAATCAATGACTGCAATGCCTTCCCTTCTTCTGTTCCATTACATAAAGCTTTCTCATCTGGTATCAACTGTGCTCAAGTTCAGCAAAAATGAATGCCATTTAGGAGAACACAGGCTAGCAGCTCTCCTAGATGAATTTAGCACTGTTTGAGATCTCTGCTTATGCAGAGGAGTTGAATGTCAGGCATGGACAAAGAATCCTCTAGAAGCAAGGAGCATGAATTGCACCAGGTGCTTTAGGTAACCTTTCCCATCAGATCAGAAACCCAGTAAGCACATTGGGTAATCACACCCTTCTGTTGTTTGTGGCACTTATTTTAGTCTTACGAAGTCTCGAAGTTCAGTGTAAGAGTCATCCAAGTGAAATGTAATGGTCTGCAACACAATGGGATACCAGACCAGTAACATTATCAGTGTGACCCAATATGAGTGAATCTGTAAAGCATCATGGTTGCTGCTGAGGACACGATGTCCGTTCTGGATGTATGCAGGAGGTTCTACTTCTCTGGACCTGTGAGCTGAATATTCATTAGTGGCTGAGGTGCATTAAGTGAAATCCTGGAGCATTTCTGGTTTGGTTTTATTCAAAAGGAGTCCAGGTTGCTTTCTGAAACTGTGTCAGGTTAAAACCAGAGTTCAATGTCAGTTCAGATGACCAGGAGATTTACTTCTAAAAATACACTCTCGTCTGAACCCTGTAGAGGCACCCTTAGAGTACAACTCTCACTGGACTTGAGGTTTATAAGCTCTCAGAGGCAAGTTACTCTGTGCAGAGCTCTACAGCATGAGTGGCTGCATATCTATGCACACCCTTGTGTATTGTGATCAGCCTCTGAAAGGAAGAGTTGGGAGTTGTCTAAGCTTTATACTGTCTGTCCCCTACTTTTCTACTGCACCTCCTCCTACAATATACAGGAACTCAGTCCCTGGGTCACCTCTCTGTCTGTGATAAGGCACCACAGACGTTAACGTTCTCTGAATATAGCTTGATAAACTGGATAGCCACCATTCTCAGTTTGACTTTTAATCGTGTGTAATTTAAACAGCCTCCAAGGTTGCAGCATCCTCAGAACTTTTTTAAAAATTGAGAAAAACTATGCAGTCTTTTTGGAGCTCCATTTGAATATTCTTCAGTTCTACTCTTCCCTCCTCCATAGGCATCTCAGCAAAGCTCACAGAAAATCTTAACTTCATAAAAAGAAAAACTTCCACTCGGACTTGTAAGCCAAGGTTAAAGTCTAAATGAGCAGAATGTTCAAACACACTTGTTCCTCAATTTTTTTCCTTTCAGTCTAGAAAATTTTAAGGCAGGCTAACTACCATGTCAGGCTCATCCAAGCTTCTTCCTAGTTAAACTCTTCTTAGTATGCATTTCCAGACCTGTTGAATCTCTGCACAGTATTATAATAAGGACTAATTAGCATGTAGGCTGCCATTAGCCTTTGTGTGCTACTGTAGACTTCATACTCCCTGTCTAATGAGATACAAGTAGCAAAGTCTTTTGTGAGTGTGGTTGAAGTAGATTTGCAGTGGATTTTATTTTCCCTTGTATTTGGTGTTAATTTTTTCAGCAAAGTAGAAATGTGAAGTTTACTGATTTGCCTTTTATATTGCTATATGAATGCAAATTTTTGGTACTTGGTAAAATGTTTACATTTTTGGTTTTTGATTAAATGCATAAATCATAGGAAGGTAAACTATAATCATGTACAATAAGATATTTACTGCTGGCCTGTGATTTTTCATGTGCTGGTGTTTAAATATTTGTATGTAAATTGTGAAAAGCCTCAACTCAATTTTCATAAGTCACATACTGTAAGTTTACTTGAAAGTGGGAGTTTGACACAGGTCATAGTTGTCATTCACGAGATGAGAAATGGCTTTAGAAAGGAGAGAGAGTTCAAAGCGCTGGTGTTTCTGGGATGAGAGATGTTAGTAAATGCTGTCTACTATGGGGGAGGAAGCAAGATGCTTAAAAATCTGTTGGAGAACTGAGTGGAAAAAAAGAACTAAAAAGGTGGGTTTCCCACCCAAATACATAAAATGAGTAGCATAATGTTTTTGCTACTTGGAACCTTGGTAGAATAAAGAGTAGCATCTTGGAGTCCAAGTTTTAGTCTTTTCTATGCAGGGTAGCAGATAAGAATGCTTGAGAATTTTCTGGTGCTTTTTTGTTTGGATTGTTTTGTTTGTTTGATTTTCTTTTTTTCTTTTTTTAAAAAAGGAATAACATTGGAATTTCTGAACAGCATTTTATTTTGTGAATATCAAAGATAAAGGGGAATGATATTTGAGAGGTACTTGAGACCCTAGAGGTGCCTTTCCTTAAGCAATTGCTCTAAATGCAGAGTAGTTGTTTACAAGGAATTATGCCACAAACAGTTCCCTCCAAAGCAATAATAATAATAATAATTAGCATAATAATTCATGATTGAACTGATGGGATAGTGGTCATACTGCCTCAACACAGTGTGTTCGTCATGATGCACGTGATACTGCAGTTTCTGATATTTGAGGCATAGTGTACAAAGTGTGCCAAGGTAAGTATATGGGACTCCCACATAAGCAGACAAAATTAAGCTTTCTTGCAATGAACATAAGTGAAATTATTGAAAGATGGCAAGTTAAAAATCAATGGAAAATTGTTGATTTGGAAAAAAAAAGCTTGAAAAAAAAGCTTATCTGGGCTCAAGAGGTTTTAGAATATCAGAGGAGAATTCAATTCACAATCTTTGGTAAATATCGTTATCTGCTGTAACTGGACCTCTTGCTAATAATGTTTAGGTAAGCTTTTCTTTTTCTTCATTTACTTTGAATAGGTATAAATTATAAAGATTGAAGGATGGAGGAAAAAAGATAATAAAAATTAAAAGACCGCATTCACACCCAGTATAAAGAGCAATGTGTTTAATAAGACTTCTGGAACTACTTGTTTGTATTTTTTTGTATTTTTAAGATTATTGCAAATTTACCTTCAAATTTATGTTGAAGAATTACAGAGAAGTTACTAATTTGGTGTATTTCATAGTGTGTATTCTGCTATCTATATGTATTTAACAATGGGAAAAAAGATGGAACAAAAATGGCCAGAAGATTTGTGGAACAAGTTTGTGGCACCTAGAAATTAAATCATCCTCTCTGCAAGTTAAACTTGGCTTTTTCCTGACAAAAACCCATCAACTTTCTTGCTATAAAAATGAAAGGAGCAGGAAAACTTGCTTTAGTCTTCCCTATTAGATTAAAATGTCCCAAAGCAATAATTTTATAAAGAAAAAGCCTTATTGTTTGTATCAAGAGTTTTGAATATGTGACATAGGGACTGTGTAAACAGATTAATTTTTTCCACATTTGGATCAGATAAATTGTGTGCAACAAAGCTGTTTCACAGTTATGATTTAATAGCTTAATCTCATATGTATTCTGCTGATTACATCAGTCAGTATTAGGGCAGAAAGGGAAGGCAGGTAACAGGCCCTTGAGGCACAGAAGAACAGGAGTGACTGTGAGTATCTCACCTGCCCACAGATCGTATGGCCCTCTGTAAACCAGAGCAAACATTCTTGTGTTGTAGCATGCAATCTCACAGGAGGATTTGTCGCAGCCTTTGGAAAATGATTTAGGTACATGCAGCGCACAGTTAGAAATTACATGCTGTCCTGTTTTAAGAGCTCACACCACATGTACCTATCATCAAGTTCTTGGAACAGGCTGGATATGCAGTATGGTTTAGAAACATTAGTGAACAATACAAAAGCAGAACTGTTTGCCATGGGGAAATATGAATTGGCTTCTTATACATTAAAAATGTTGTCATGGTTTTACCACAAAATTAGCGATTTTTGACAAGAGATGTCCGAGAGAAGCCACAGACACACCCCAAAATGAAGAAAACACACAAATATCACAGTTTATTCTACACACACAGAAAAAAAATGACAATAAAGTGCAAAAAAAACCAGACAAATTAAGCTTTTCCAGTGCCCGTGTTGGGGTGAGGACACTCCAGGGTAGTGCTGGTCTCTTTCTGGGGCTCCCGGAGAGACGCCGGGGTGATTAGAGAAGGCCCGTGACCGATCTGAGGACCCTCCAGCAGTGCGAGCTTCCGCTCGGCTTTTTCTGAAGAAAAACACTCAAGAAAGTTAGAAACCGCGAGCCCTCCCCCCTCCCCTTCCCGATAGCCCCCAGGAAGGGATTTAGTGCTGATGGAAGAGATGTGGTCTTTGAACCCGGGCAATAGCCATCGATAATAGCCAGACTACCCGCCCCCGGGCANCCAAACCAAGCAGCGCCAGGCAGCGCCGGGCCATGCCGCGGGGGGGAGGGGCCCCTGCCACGGGGCTGCCACGCTGCCACCGGTTCTGCTGCTCCCCTCGCCACTGCGGGAAGGGGCCCCCCACGGCCATGCCGCGCCGTGCTGCGGCTGGTGCTGCCGCCGCCGCTCCCCCCACCACCGGGGAAGGCGGCCCCTGCCGCGGGGCCATCGCAGCCATGCTGTGCCGCGCCGCTGCTGGGCTGAGCCGTGCCGTGCTGTGCTGTGCCGCCGCCGGGGGGAAAGGGGCTACCGAAAACCGCGCGGGCGCCGGCGCCACCCGCAGCCCTCCATCGCCAGCTGCGGGCGGCTCTCGGTCTGCACGGGTGGGGGAAAGGGTCGTCCCCCCCCGCCTGGCCGTCGGCCCCGCGCGGCAGGAAAAAAGACTGTTTTTTACTTTCGGATTTACCCTACGACAAATGTGCAAAAGAACTCAAAATTTTTCACAAATAATTATGAAGTCAGAAAATTTGTAAATGTCTGCCTTCTCTTAGATCCTTTTGATAGAAGTCAGACCTGACATGAAAATTTTTACCAGGTACCTTTGAAACACATGAAATTTCATCGTAAAATGGATGTAAGAAAACACTATTTATTCTCAGGTTGGTTGCACATGGGAACAGGTTGCCCAGAGAGGCTGTGGATTCCACAGTGGAGATATTTAGGAGATATCTGTGGAGATATTTAGGCATGGTTGTGGGCAACCTGCTGAAGCTGACCCTGCTTGAGCAGGGGGATACAAGGATAAGGTCTCAAGAGGTCACTTTCAAACTCCGCAGTTCTGTGATCTGTTAATGTAAATGGAGATATGTGACTAAGTACACCAAGCTTACCAAGTGTCCCTCAACTTTCTAGATTAAAAATTGTTAAATTTTATATGTAATAAATAAATTGTTAAATTCAACAACAATAAATTAAATTGTTGATTGTTAAAATAGTTTCTCTGATGGCTTAAATCCTCTAGGTGCATCATCATGCTACCTTCTCTGAATACTTGGGCAAAGGAGTTGAAGGTAGGATGAGAAGGAATGGGAGTTGATGCAGGTGCTCCACACCATTTCTATAGCATTGCTTGCATAAAAAAATCATGTAATTGTTAATTTCTGCTAGAGACTTAATATATGTATTTTATGAATTGAATTGGAAAAAATCTCTACCTCTAAAATGCCCATCAAAAGTTGTGGAATTATTTGTATGCACCCTATCTCTACCCCAAATTCTCATCCATAAAACTGGACTGGTAAAACTTTTTTTTTGTCCTGACTGAAAGTGCATCTCAGCAAGAGCTATTTCTTAATGTATTTTGAAATTATAAGTATATAATTGTTCTTCACCTGGTTACATCCTGGATTTCTGAGGAAACAAATACTAAAAAATACTGGATTTTGTTGAACAACAGATTATTTTCTGTGACAACAAATTAATAGACAGCAATGGAAAATAGAGTAAATAGGAAATATCTTCTGTTATGAATGAGTGAATTTTCTGTTTCAGCTGCAGGAAGATTTAACTGATCAAGGGAGAGCAGTAATATATGTCTAATACAAAAGCCAGGATACAGAGAGGGTGTTCTGTTCAGTGGCAGAGGGACAGCACTGAAGAGCAAGGACAGTAGTATACCTATCTGAAAGGTTTGGTGTGGTCAGTTTTTTAACTAGTTTGGCACTGATGATTTTGCAGAAGCTTGTAGAGTGCCTCCTATCATCTGTCAGCCCCCCTGCAAAGAGTGGTGATCACTGCCAATTCCTCCTCTCTTGGTGGGAGTGACTCTCAGCAGAACACCACACTTCTGGCTTTTTGCTATCTGCCAGGCAATACAGCAGCAACCAAGCTCCCTCCATCACCAGCTGGAAGCTCTTATTCTATCTAATTTTTTATTCTAGTGCTCACCCTCAAAAAATCTTTTACACAACTTGTGGAAAACTGTGTCATTTTTCAGTGTGTGTCTTTCCCATTGATACAATCTGCTGCTGAAGGCTCACATTTATCTGGGCTAACAATGGCAGGGGATCTCTACCATACTGTGATGATACTGCACTAGAGACGGATTATAGGATGGTTTTCCTGGATACTGATGGGTTTTTTTGTTTTGTTCTGGGTTTTTTTGTTGTCTCTCTGTGTAACAAAAATATTTGGTCATAGCTGATCCGTATCCTGGAAAGGTAGAACATGGACAAGAAATCTTCAGATAAGGTATCTTCATGCCTCTGGAGCATCTTTTTTTCTGCCTTTTTAGTTCATTCCATTGGTATACTGATGGATTAAACCCCTTCCTTCTTCACTCATTTACAGTCTTCCACCCTCCTTTCAAATCTTCTTCTTAGACATACAATGCCACTGTGGATATAATAAACAACAAACTATTCCTGAAATTTCCTCACTTATTAATCTGCCATGTGTCTGTAGTTTCATAACTAAAAGCCTTGTTTTAAAATCAGCTTGGAAAAAAAAATCCACAGTAAAACCCTGAAAGTGTAAGTGAAAAGGGAAGGAAACTCACATATTGATATGATACAAAAAGTGGATTGCAAACTGGGTTTAGGGAGACAAGCATGAATAGCTTTCTCTACTGTTTGTTTAGCTTTGTATGTTTTTATAGTCTGATGATCATTTGAGATTAATTACAGAGGATAGAAGGATAACATGCATTAAAGGAGAAAACTGAAGGAGAAGCAGGAGTTCTAGACCAACCTCCAGAAAGAAACCAGCTGTACACTGTTGCATATTTGAGCTCTTAGATAAATTGCCACAAGTGCATGTATGAATAAATGAACACATGGAAATTACTTCAGACTTTCTGACAAATATATTTTTCTGTATTATGATTATTGCTACCCACTTGCTAGAACAAAAATAAAAATCAAAATATTTTAAAACACCTACATCATGGGAATCTCTCCACAAGTGAAAAAAAACCATAATCCTTGCTTTCCTGGATGACAGCTGTGTTGCACAATATACAAAACCACTGCAGAGGACACACTGGAATTATGGGTGTTTGCAAAGAAAAACTAGTACTTAATGTCCTTGGGAAAATTTGGCTGCCACAGCTCGTGCCCCCGAATCTCAGATTCACTGACTGAGTGGACTAACCACAAGTCACTTTGCCTTTTTTCTTCTGTTTGTAGAAGAAACACAGTTGTATACACTTTACAGACACATCATGAAAAGACAGCAGTTTAAGCAGATGTAAAGCAACATTATCGTAAAGCTTAGCAGTATTATTACTAATAGCTAATAAAGTACAGACAAATAAGCCAGAAGAGGCTGAATTAGGATGTCTTTGCTGGAAGTAACCTCAAAAACTGTAAATATGATAATTAGGATACCTCAGAAAGCCTTTAGGTGACTTTTTTGAGTATATTAACTGGGAAATCTAACTAGTTACACTAGTAATAGGCAATTGCTAGGGATAATTGAAAATGAACAAGACCTCATTTTTTTAACCAAAATATTCATGTGTGTGAGTTTGGAAGAAATCCTGTTTATGAACATTTTCCAAAAAAATAATCTATTCTCAAGCATCTTGAAGTCTTGCATGAACTTATGCAGCCATTGACCTAGCAGCTTTATAATTTATGAGCAGCCCAGATGGCACACTGTGATTCAGAACACAATTTAAATCTTTGGAAAACTCCATTTCATTTTGGCTGGTTTAAGTTAATCACAAAACTGTCCTCTATGTTTTCTGAACCTAGGCAGTCCAACATTTGAGATGGGTTTTTTCTTTCTGTTTTGTTTGGTTGTTGTTGGCACCCTCACATAAGAGATGTCTTTCTTATCAGAGTAAATCATATCAAAAATGTTTCCAAAAATGATTGGAGAGAGGGATTTTTTAAATGTGAGACATTTCTGAATGGAAAGCTGAAGAAATTTCATATTTTTCACCTTGTCATCAAAAACATATCCAAGTGTGAGTATTTTCCTGGTGAGATATTCACTTCAGGAAAACAGCTTGCTGCTTATGAAAGAACCAAACAGAGATGATGGATTCAGATGGAAGAAGTACATGAACTTCTTTCAGGGCCAACACGCCTAGTTAAAACTCACCAGCTGCAAGATACAATGATGTATCTTGGGAATTACTGGTCTATGATCAGGACAGGGTGTTACTCAGGTGAATGCAAATGGCTAATATTTATCATTAGTATAAATTTTAAGTGGCTACCTAAGTCTTTATCAGCAGAATCCTCTTAATGTAGAAATCATCAAGATGTTCAGTATAGGGAAAACGCTTAAAATACTTCTTTTCCACTTTGGTTGGTATAGTTCTTCTGTATTAATAAAGTAGCATGCCTAAAATCCCTGTGCTACTTTTATTAGAATTAGTTTCTGAAGTTTCCTAATTCAACTAGCCATCCCAATTTTTGTCCTGTTTTAACATCTTCAGTGGGCCTCAGGTGAAATTTTGACTCTTCTTCAGAATATAATGGTATATCTTACTTCCTAATAATGGTACATGATCAAGCCTGAGTTCACATAACTTATTTACTCAAGGGCAGTGTTCTGGTGTCATTAAAACATGAAAAGCAATGCATAGAGTGTAGTTTCTATGCCACAACTGGAACATAATACATTGTGAGTAGCATAATTCTTCTCTCAGTATGAGCAGATAGTCCTAGTTTTCACTGATGTGCCGATAAGTTGAAAGGGAAAAGAAATAAATGAGCAGAATATTAAAGTGAAACAAAAAGCAGCACAGAATGAAAAGCGTGCATGCAAATGGAAGTATGTAATAGTGGCAGGAAGTGATTGCATCCTAAGTCCTCTCCCTTTTTTGCAGATTTTGCATTATTCTCTAAACTCTAAAGTTACAGTGATAGATCAATTAATTGTCATAAAATCAGAACAAAACCCAGTGTTATTGAGTAGATATACCATGTAGAGTTTGTTACCATTTGCTAATTTTCAATTCATTTATTAGGATCAGCTCTCATTTTTTATTTTCAGTAATCAGAGTCACTGTATGAAAGCACCTCTGCAGTCTAGACAGTACATACACATTTATGTGATAAATAATGGATAAACACTGAGTGTGCCATTAGCCATTAATGCAGTAGATTGATTCCCTGCAGCACATACTCTCCATCCTTATTTTAGCACTTATGCCACCTGTCTCTTGCACTTACTTTATGATGCTTCAATAATGTGAATGGAGTTCCCTGATCATTCTTAATTTAGCTCATTTTATCATCTCATAAGTAGGTTGGCATTGCTCTGACATATGTGCAGGTCAAAAAATTCCTCACTACTACCTTTACAATTTCTGTCTTTAGTCTGTTCAATGTTTTTAGCACAATACATATTTAATGTGGGTAACGAGACAGTATCAGTAGACCTCTTTTCTTTCCACAGATTTCCATTTTAACATATCACTACAGCTTTGGCTATGTGGTTGGGACAAAGACAATTTTGAAGGAACTCAAATGTGAAATTGCAGAACTGCGGGCCAAGTTGTCTCACAAATCTGTAGAAGTGGTCACTGTGCCATACTGTCAGTGAAACTTCTGCCTGCAGGTAGAAATATGTGATTGTGATGCAGTTCATTAGGTACTAATCAATGGTATTTATTCGTTAGAAATACATGTGTAAGGTTCAGTGAAATAAAATTGCTCCCTTTAGGTCCTAGCAGACTTAATTAATTATTTATCCTTACATAGTGCCTTTGTTTTTACTTTGATGTTCATAAGATACTTCTTACTTTTGATAGCCCATTGCATTTAATCTTTTTATTGGTAATAGTGTATTCAAGTCCTGCTATCCTATTTTGAATGGTTCCCCCAGTTCTGGTGTTCAAAGTGAGAGGACTGTGGCTGCAAGTGGATAGCAAATTGCTATCTCACTGTTGGTCTGTAAGGGGATATGCAAATAACTTAAAAGTGAAAAACCTTTTTGTTTGATCTGAAACTTTATACTGTAGGAAAGATCCCCAAATAATCCAGAGGTTAAAGTAATCACAAAATATATGAGAAAGTTTGTTTTAGCTTTGCCCAGTAGCAGAACAGACTAGAATCTGCAACTTTCACTTCTTTTTCTCTCCAACATGCTAGAGAATAGGCTTGGAGTTCTAATTATTTTTTGTCATTGTATATTTTGTATGAATTATAAAATACTTTATTTTGGAGATTAGTGTTCAGGTTTTGTCTCTGAAGCAGGACTGAGGGTTGTCCCGGTTTTGGACAATATTAGGTTTATCAATGGACANCCAGTCCTCTGTCCTGCAGATATAGTCCCAGCCACTTCCCAGCATTCCTTGTGGGTCTCCAGGGCTGATGGGAAAAAACCCAGGCAGGGGGTAACCTTGGTAGCTTGGCTACTCCTCCCAGCCAAATGTGGGCATAGGAGAAAGAGTTATTTTTTCTTTGTCTTCCCCTGTGGTTTTTAAGCCAAACCATTACAGGGTTTATTGTGACTTGACTGCCTACAGCTTGTTTTATGCAAAGGAAAAAGTGTCAGCTGTAGAAAATCTAACTATCCTATAGCTTATCACTAAGATGCTCATGTGATGGTGAGAGAGCTAGTTTGAATGTACACTCTGCTTCATTCATGTACATTCATGACTTTTTAGCCTTGTAGTTAGGCTACTCTCTCAGGCAAAACCTGAATTTGTGTTGCTTATATCTTGGGTAAGCATTTTAACTCTTATTAACTGAAAGAGAGAAAAAGAAAGATGCAGGGAAAGCCTTAATTATTCCAGTTGCAGTTCTGTGAATACAATCTTCTACTTCCCAAAAGCCTCTTTCAGTCAAACATATTCAAGCATTTGAAAAAATATTTGCAAATTATTTCAAGACTATTAAAAAATGCATTTTCCTTAATTCAGTATTCCTTTTTTACTTGCTTTATTCTATATAGGCACAGCTAAATCATTTTCCTTGTGGATGGGCACTTGTGGCTTTCCAGAGTACATGAAAGATTGTTAAGCAAAGAAAACAATCTAAAAAACAGCTCTACTGAGAACATAGACAAAAATCATTTGCATCTTTGTATGCCAGAGCCAAGAACAGTGCACTGTGGCCAGAGATTTCAGGAGGTCTCTAGCACTTAGGCTGTCGTCTGAAGAAGGAAAACATGTAAACCAGTCAGGTTAGTGTAAATATATAAGAGAAATACAGGGTTCCAATTCAATATATCTCTCTAGTTCCACATACACTAATGCAGTTCCCTCAGATTCAGTTCCTCATAGGGAAAATTGCTACTACAAGGTGTTTGTTCAAGAAGAATTATGGCATTCTTACCAAGTCTATTTGTTTTCTCTATGGACCAAATCAAGAATTAAGTTTTTTTAAAGGCTTTCTGTCAGAAAACTGACTCACTTCCCCCCCCACCAGCATCTGAGTCTTGCAGAATTATTACTGTGATTAATATATTAGACTTTGACCTGAAGTTCATGAAGAGGATCTCAAAGTAGTACCACTGGAACTAAACCAAACATTGGGATAAATGTTGTTATTGAAAATTAGACAATTGCTACTTGCCAGAAGAACAAATTCAGCAGCAATACCAGAACATTCCCAGTGTGTATGGCTAAAACGTGACTGACAGGGCTTAAAAAAACCTCAGTATGAAATAAGAAGCATTGCTAATGCCATAGAGATACAAGGAAGCCACCTTTTTCTACCTACATTTCACATTACTTTTTTATGCAAACAGAAGCTGCCTTGGTTGAAGATACAGGTCACGCTATTTGTGCTGGTCACTTGCATTAAGCCATGGAAGCAAAGATTTAGGTTCCCATTAATAATTATGTTCTTCCTTGGTTAAGAGGAGTCCCCAGACATGCCAAGTGGAACTGATACTTGACACTATCTCCTCCGTTGGTAACAAAAACCTCCTTATACATAGAAGGTTTCTTTTCTCATAAAAATATAGTCTGGATTAACTGGAAAATATGCCCCATTGAGTCTGTTGACATTACCAATTTCTGCCAGTTCAGACAAACCAGAAGCTTCCTGGTCTGGTTGCAGCAAAGTTGTCCTGCAAGAGATCTTTCCTCACCAGCAGATTAGGCCTGTGTCCAGCTGGCTGGGTCTTCCGCAGCCTAAGTTCCTACTTCCTCAACCATGGTCCTTCATGCCTGGCTGCAAGCCTGGCTGCTCCCAGAACAGCTCTCTTTCCTGGGAATCTGGGCTTGGAGCATGCCTCAGTGTAAGTCACACGAGTCAAGATCCTGCTTGCAGTAAATCAGGAGAAAGACCAATGGTCCCATTGTCACCCTCAACCTTCTCCCTTTCATTCAGGATGGAAAGAGGTGCACGACCGTATTGTGAGCCACAGGTTACAGGCTTCCTGCTCAACACCAGAGCAACATCACTGGAGGAAATGGGAACATATTTATTTCTCTTTGCTGTATAGATCATAAAGCATATTTAGATAATGTAATTCACACTGAATGTGCTTTTGCTTTAAAAGAGACTAAAAGAGGAACAGTAAATAAAGGATGTATGTCTCTGTCTCTATAGATGTATAAACTGCTTTCACTGTAGTAAAAGTATAGCCAAAAAGATCAGAATGTAAGCCAACAAAAACTATTTCCTCAAAGGACTGTCAGAAGAGAATTCTCTTATATTTAATCTATCTATTTTGTGGGAGAAAGCTACATTTCTTATCCTCAAATTTATTTACCCATGAATAAGGGGAAAACAGCCTGAGAGATGCCTTGTGATTTAAAATTTAGTAGATTTTGCTTCTGGTTGCATTAGATTATTTTCTTCTTGATTTTCAAAGATTTTTAAGCAACTGAGTCATGCTACATAAGAAAAATACACAAAACAATCTGACTTTCAGAAGAATGATTGTTACGGCTGAACCATGGAAAAAGCAGTAAGAGGCCAGCTTAAAATACTAGGTGTATCTCATTGTCAGCTTTATAACACTGAGCTGCATTCATCTGTGATAGTCTACTATTCTTGGCAGGTTTTTGCATTCAGGAGAGTGAAGTTGTTTCAGGCTGAAAAATAACAACTGTTCATGTCCTTCAAATAACGCATCCCATGTATCTCTACTGTCAATTGATCAGATTCATGTATATAAGTTATTACCCTGTCAGTTTGTGAGAAAGGACCCAAACATATATCCTTTTACTTCAGGAGAAAATCACAGTAGCCTTAAGAAATAGGCTTGTGCTGAATGCCAAGATGTGGCTGATACCAGAAAAATGGAAGCAGCGGGCAAATGAAAGCAGCATAGTCCCTTCCTTCCCATGCCAGCCCATCAGTGCTGCAACTTAGTTTATCTCAGTGGACTCCTGATATCCTGGGAACTGGTATTTGTTCTAGTTCCTTGCCTGTAATCCTACCTACCTAGTAAAGTATCGGATGGAAACTGAGGACCTGTTAAATTTAATGCTGATCCTACCACATTCATTCCCAATGGCATGAAAAATGTCCAGGGCAGTGAAAGAAATCTCCCATCTCTGGAATTCAAGTAGCATATCCCACCTTTGTCCCTGTGAAAGCCTAGCTGTACTGCATGAGGAAGAGCACTGCTAAGTAATTTTTTATATATCTCAAAATATACATGGGATGCAGTTGCTGACAAGGACAGAAGTTTTTTGACATCTGACTTCTCATAACTATAATCAAGCCATAATCTTTTAGCTTCAGGTTCCCATCTGTAGAAAAGGTTTGCTTTCTTGCTTATACAGGAGGTTGGGAAGAATAATCTTTCTACAAGCAGCCACATATTACAGCGAGAGTAACCACAACGAAGAGACAAACTCCACTGGCAGAATCTTTGAGGGGGCCCAACTTTTAACTAATTCACTTTTAACTGAATCCTACATTTTTACCTTGCATTACATATACATACACAAAATACCTGGCATATCATAACACTTACAAGAAATAGCAGGCCTTTAAAATAGTCAATTAACAGACAAAACTCATGTCCTTAGCAAAGTAAAGTTACATGTTTCTGTTAAATAGTTTTAAAAATGACCTTTCTTCTTAACAGTCTCCTTAGTAAATCTGTGACTTTATTCTGTCAGTTCTAAATGTCTAAAGACTATTTTGAGGAGCAGTCTGAATCCCAGTCTCTCCCAACAGACTAGCGCACCCATGTTCAGGCAGCACTAGCAGGGTTCCAACTTCACGAGAACAATGACAGCACAATAGTCTCATCATATGGAATATTCTTTTAGCATCCTGCATTTTTCAAATATTTTATTTCTGATCTTCATTGCTGTTTTCTTTAACCTGAGTCCTGTAAAATCTGAAGGGAAAATTAACTTTCACAGTGATCAGGTATTATCTGACTGACGGAACTGTGATATGGTAGAAAATACCTTGTAGCCCAAAAATAATAATAAAAAATTGATCACAGACCTATGAAAACATTCTAACAATTCTTTTATAAAATGTTTAGCTGTTTTACATGCTATAAATGTTTATCAGAGTTATAAATAACGGTACAGCCCACTAAAAGTCAGATTAATGCATACCAATCCCAAATGCATTCCATCAAGCAGTATGGTCATTTGGGTGGATAGCTTTAGTCAGTTTATTACTAACCTGATTGGATACTCAGGATACTTAATATGGATTTAATTTGGTAATAATAAAATATTGTTTACACTAATGGTGCTATCCAGATTAATAGGTTTTAAATTATTTTATTTGATTGTCTCTTCTTGACTAATGAACTAATTACTGTACATTGAATGATGGAGACCAAGAACTTAAACAGTATCATCACAGTGGTGTTAATATGGGCCATCTGAACATTTTTTTCCTTATACATTGAAAGATGAAGTTTATGAAAGAGAAGTGCTCTCAATATTTTATGTGTGCAACAAAAACTGTAAATAGCTGTCAGAACACTAGGAAATTGGTAGTGTTTGAGTGCCTCACCACTCCTCACTCAAACCATCTGTCAGGCACTTCTTCAGGAAAAAAAAATCCACAATTTTTAGAAAGGTTTGTTCTGAAAATGCAAATTATTACTTTTTAATTTATTTCGAGTCATGTAGAAGGAGCTGTTTCTTACACCATGTCTGCACAGAGATATGGTGCCTAAGTAACTAGTTCAGAAAAAGGTTGTGAAGGCTCAGGCAGCCCATCCAAGATAAGTTTAAAATCTCTCTTTAGCTTTGCTGAGGGAGGAATGGACTGGCTGGTACGCACAGAGTGCAATTTGACAAGTGTCCCCAGCTTGTGTCCAGCTCACTTGCATATGCTGAGAAAAGCCAATCTTGCCCTCTCCCCTCCTGCTCATTTCCTCCAGCCCCCACTGCAAGTGCATTGGTGGTGCTGCTAGTGGTGCAATTCCACAAGAGGAGGGGTGGTGGAACAACAGGGGTAGGCACATCTGGAAGGGGAATCTCATGTCTCTCAGTGACACCATGGACTTATGTCACTTTAAGCAGCTTGTGAAACTTTAGTGCAGAGCCCCAGCTCAACAAGCTGCTCAAATATGTGCCTAACTTGAGGCACACAGGCTATTGGGAAGAAGATATTGAAGCATATGCTTTAATTTTAAACACATTATTGAGAGATTCCTGAATTGAGATGATTTTCTTCTCAGTATTTCTTCCCTTGCCATTCAGCATAACTTTATTTTTTCACTTCCTGCCAATATGTACTTCATTTCCCTCTGCACATTGGCATCTAGCCCTCGGCTTGCTGGTTGTGCATCTTTTCATTGTCTTAGGCTACCTCTGTCTCAATGTGTAACACAGGGCCAGGGCATGGTTTTAGCTCTATCCTTGTTAGCCTGTTCTGCAATGGTGAGCATGTTTTGGCTTATGCCAAACTGCAGTCTGCCAGATACACCTGGAGAATAGCATGGGCTCAGGGTGGTTCCTCCTCAGGTAGAGTATGTATGTGATGTCACACTATTTTGGGAAGGCATTAAAGATGCAAGACATTAAAGATACAAATTCTCAGGCCCTGATTCATTGACTACCATATCTATAGATTTGTTTCTTCTGTGTTGTATGGGTCTGGTGGAAAAGTAATAAGAACCTAATTAAAAAGCCTAAATAACTTTAGATGAATTTGCATGCAGATTTCCATACCAGTCTGTTCTGTTATCAGAACATATGGTATGGAGAGAAAATCTAGTTCTGCACCATTTCTAATTGCTGACCTGTCTCCTGTGGCCTTGGAGAGGCAGATAAGGGATATAAAAATACTTGCAAGTATAAAAGATATAAAAGTACTTGCAAGTACTGCACTGTAAGACAACTAGTAGGTCCAAGACAGCATAATTAAAGACCCCAAACTGTAGACAGGTTTAGTTCACCTGATTTGTTGGCTCAAACTATTTCTTTAACCAGGAGATTTAATTCATGATTGCACTAACTGCGCTTCACTGCAGCCAAACTTGGAACTTTCTGCTTTCTCAGGCCTTGCACATTTGTCAGGCATTCCACAAATGCTCATCAGTTGTGGTGTCTTGAATGGTACAGACTATGAAGGCAATACATTGTTATTTTTAACTAAATGGGTAATGCCTATCAAGTCTCTTAAATCCTGTTGGGATGATAATGATTGGCTAGTACTGAAGAGGACTATCATTCTGTTGGTTTCAGTGATTTTGTTTTAACTCACAAGATCTCTCACTTTTTATTGTATCTGGCTTCTAGAATATTTTTTACATTCTATCTTCTGATCAAAATCCACTTTAATTTACTCTTCAGAACGTTTGTTGCCTACAGTCAGCAACTATCTTTAGTCTAGTTTTGTGCTCAGAAACCGAAGATGCAATTTTGATCTTTTGAAAGAAAAGAATTTCACCTAAATTATTTAACAGACCTTTACACCTATCTGGGGCAGAGAAGGTGGCCTTTAATTTCTTATGTTGCCATTAGTGCCCATTGCTCACAACACACACGGTTAGCTGCTGCCAACTTTTCTGCAGTTTCAAAAGATTCTGGATTGTTGAAATACCGTTACAGTTTAAATGAAGATGCCCCAAAACTTTTAATTTTCTTTTAGTCATTTCTACAGTCCAGGGACCTTGAGCCAGGAACACTGATGGCCACACTGTAACCCCAGGAGTGAATCTCTTTTTATGCATGGTGGTGATATTGACCAACAGATTTTCCCCAGTCTTCTTGTTCTTCCTTGACAAAACAATGTAATTGCACTGGCAATTTCCCTTTTTAGTTTTAGGGTAAATATGCTTCTTAAACAGTCTGACAATATTCTTATTGACCAAAAAGCCAATCCGTCTCCTTTTTTTCCCCCCCATATCCAGCAATTACTCATAATTATATTGAGATTACAACTGAAATTGTTAACAAACAGCATTCAATGAATGTAACCTGTTTAATTTAGAAGTGTCTTCCCACTTGAAAAATCTAAATACTCCCAAAAAGTAAGAAAACCATGTACATGCATTATAATAGTCACTGGAGATGAGGAAGTGTTTTATGAGTACACTAATTTGGGCCAAATCATACTTATTCTCTTGGAGATGTGCAAGAAATGTCACTGGCTATGAGTAAGGATGAAGGGCACAGGGTAGTAAGGTCTAGAATACTTAAGCATTTGTTTAACTTCAAGCTGAAGGGAACATCACTGAAATGACTAGGTTTATTCCTGCTCTTAACAGTAAGTGTGCCTTTACATATGAGGTTGACTCTTAGATTTGGCTGTACTATCCTGACTAGGCAATTTTACCCACCTCTCATTGATCAGGATCATTGTGCAGCCCTCGGTGGGTCTTAAGTGATATTAAATGTCCCATTAGAGAAACATTGTTTCCATTACAGTTTACAATTTTAACATTTGAAGACTTTAGAATTTGTAGGTTTATAACATTTTTTTCATATATGTAGCAGATGGCTACTTACTAGCAACTGATCATGTATTAGTTTTTCAGAAACTTATTTCCTGAATATGATTAATGACTCACATCCCTTTCATATCTCTTTATTACAGATGAATAGTATATGGATTCTGAAATTAAAAACATGCTGAACACCTAATTGGCTGCCAATAGCTGAAAAATATTATAAGTTCAAAACCTCAGATAATACAAGCTTTACTGTCTGGATATTTCACATTTATAAACTTATGACACTCAGAAAATAGAGTTTATATTAATACTTTAGCTATTAGAACTGGTTACATCATGACAAACCAGTATTCTGTTGGAGATCTTTTAATGCATTTCTGTTTTTTACATGCTCTGCAATGTCTCTTCCATTACGAAGAAGGAAACAGTTCAAGGATGAACTGAAATTTCATTCTCAATATGATCTTTGAAACTGAAAATAATTATAAATCACAAAAGTAGTCACACATTTGCTGAAATAGAGGCCAATTGTGACTGAAAAAAACTCCCAAACAACCCACTGTAAAGTGGTAGGAACATAAGAGCTGCCACTGCAGCCAGGTGAAAACTCTGTGTAGTTTGTTCTACTCAAAGTTTGGTCAGTTACTCTGCTTAGGGAAAGAATTCCTTATTGTCTCCTATACTTTTTCCACAATGCACTCACTTCTGTCAGTTGGTGAGTGGTTTAGGGGTTGAGCCCCTAGCACCTACATGCATGTGGCCTGTTATTTTAATAGCCAGTAATGGACTATCTCACAGTAAACGAGGCAAATCTTGTTTTTAAGACATACATACTTTGGCACCCCACAACATTCTTCTGCCCCAGGTCTACACTTGAACCATATGCTCTGTCAAGAAGTGGTTCTTTTTGCCTTTTTTAAAATCTGCTAAACCTAGTCACTTTCTCAAAGGCAGGATGGGGATGCCATTCACTATTTTTCAGATTTTGAGACTATCAAAGTCAGTGTTCACTTCTGTCTCACCCTCTCAGTGTAATTAATAATTTAATAGATAGTACTAAAGGGATGGGTACCGTTCATAATCCACAAAACCCTTCCTGCACCTGAGAGCCTTGGCAGCCTCAAAGGATGAAGGGCAGAAAGCTCAAGCTGGAGTTTTACAGAGAGAAGGAACCTGCTGCTGAAGGGCTGCCACCATGGCAGCAACTCCTGGCTCGTGCCATGCCCACCCCAGGAATCAGCCAGCTGGACAATCCCAGTGGGAGCAGAGTTGGCAGAAAATGACAGAAGAGTATTTGCCACCCTAGATCTATACAACTTTAAAACCTTATTATCCCTTTAGTTTCTGAATTACTTAGAATAACGGCTCTCTCAATGGTTACCACTGAACACAGGTTTGATAGTTTTGCAGGACTATTCACAATGACTTCCAGAACATTTTTGCTTGATGATAGCTAGTAGAGATGCCATGGCCGTGCTGGTGAGTCTAGAGTTATATTTGTCCGTTTTATGCTTGCTAACAATGTCCTTCTATGTCCTACGCATGTGAAGCCTTGAACGGTACAGTTTCAGGTATTACAGAGATTTTAAGGCATGATTTTAAGGTACAGGTTGGTTAAGACTGTGACAAAATTGGTATAAACATTTCAAACTTCTGTTATATACATCTTCAAACTGTAAATCCATTAAAATGTTTATTCTAAACCGCATTATTTTATTTCTTTACATTGCAGCAGAAGTTTTGATTAAATTCTTACTGAGATTTTTATGAGAACAGTATTTTGTAGGAAAAAATAAGTCAATACAGAAACATTAAAGACATATCAGTTAATTTCAGCAAATTGCTTTTAGAAGTATTGATCATCTACTGTAATGTACATAACAGAATTTAAATCACTGATTCCAAAGTGAAAGGCTCCGTTGAGCCTCAAAGCTGGAAGTTTTTCAGTTAAGCAGTTCCATGGATACTAATGAAAGCAACTGGTCTTCTTAAAATCCTTATTTATGCTCCACTATTATAACAGTTGACACTGTTATAACAACACTGACATCCATTTCAACTTTTTTGATAGCCAAAACAGTGCATTACTGTGCATGAATAACTCAGTGAAAAGAGACACAGGTAACCAAAGGACAGTCTCTAGGTGTGTCAAACAAGTTATGAAACAACTGTGTAAAGTTTCCTTTGAGCTTGTTCAACCGAATTATTAACTGAACAAAGAGCACCATCAGAGGCAACTACTGCCTGGCAGTAAATTGTTCACTCATTTGTTAAAAATGCCTAACTGATACCTAAACTGCAAATACCTTTGATGTCAGTATTGCTAACACATCCATGTGTTTTACTGATTATCCCCAAATCTAATGTTTTCTCACAGTCATAATTCTTGATATTTATCCCACTTCTGGCAAAAAGTGGCTATGTAGGGGTAACATATACTTGCTTTCTGACAGATTTAATAGAGTATGCTGCTTACATATAAATTAGATGAAACCAGCCTGGATTATATTTGCTCATGTCCATTTCATGATCTTCCAGTTGCTGAATTTACAAACTTCCCTGGACCAAAGACTAATTTGTAATTCAAATCAGTAGTGTGAAGGCCTGGAAAGTTCAGAAATGGGAAAGAATTTAAGGTAAGTTCAATACATATAGAAAGTGGCTGAGGTCCTTCAGTAGGTGGCACACTTCCCTCTCAATCAGTTGTGAAGGAAGGTATGCGCAGGATCCTTGGGGCACTTGCCTGTGGGAAGATTCTAGAGATGCAAAACCAGGAGGGCAGCCAATGTGGTTATGAAGGTTCCCATGACATGTGCCAGAGGAATAGAGGAGATGGGATGACATGGTCAAATTCTATGTAGCTACAACTTTGTTAATGCCATTTTTCTTCTCCAAAGTACCCCCTGCCATTTTGAGATGTCAATATATTCTCCTTTACTCTGTTTTCAAGTTATCACTAGTCACTGCTAAGAGTGATCTGCCCATCTGCCCTCTCCAGCCCATACATTAAATTCTCTGTGCTTGAAGCACTGGAGGTTTCTTTGAATTGGAAGATGATGCAAAACTGAAAGTTGCCTATTTGAGAAGAATGCTAAACGAAAGGCTAGCAGGTCTAATGGGAATATAAATAGGTAAGCATTTAGAAAATTAAGTCGCTTAATTGTTCAGGTTATATATAACTCAGGAGTTGGTAAATCATACCATGCCTTTGACAGGCTCTTACTTCAGTTGTCCCTATTAAAAATGGGGCAAAGCTGGGGGAAAGAACCAAGTACAGTATACAAAATATATAGGACATAATACTTTTATTTAACAAGAAAAAATCAGTCCTGGTAACATGTCCCGCTTGTTAGCATGGCAAAATATTTTTGCCAAATGCCTAAAATTAAGGTCTTTCAAAAACTTAATTGGGTTGTGGTATTAAAAAATATGATCAAAGAGAATCTAGCTGTAGCACTTAGAGGGTTTATTTATCTCACATGAGATAAATACCTTGCCTGAGTTTCTGGTTGGCATTGTGGATTTTCCTATTCAGGTAGCTAATTAGCTGTGAAAAAAAATGTAAATGAGTAAAAATAATCAAATTTTATTTAAACATATTTTCCCAGGATTCATGGACTTTAAAAAAATATTCCCATGGAAGGGCATAATTTCAGAAAATTCTGCCTCTTTCGTTTTCCTCCCCACTTCCAAGGTCAAGTGATAACATGTTATTATCAAACTGTTGATGCAGACAGCATGTTAGCTCTGCATCTGGAAATAATTTATGTGGAGAAAATCGCTTTCTTTTTTCTTTCTTTTTTTTTTCCTTTTTTTGAAGGAAAGCTCAATATAGCAGAAAAAATATTTTTCCTTCAGGAAGTACAGATGTTTGTTCATTACCAGGCAAATAGTACTCCCCTTCCTCTGGGCCCTCTGCCAGAGTTATTTACACACAGGCTTGTTCAAGTTAACCACTTTGGCTACTTGCTCCTTCACACCATTTGATATTGTATGAGCTTGAAGCTGTTGTGAATAAAGAAGTGCTTCACTGTGACTCCTTTGTGTTCTGTGGAGGAGTCACAGGCACACTCCCCTATGAGGAAAGATTACCCTTGTTTACGTAGGAGAGTAGACAAACAAGGTAGAGCAGCCTGGATTCAAGGAACACATAGGAAGTGGTGTTGTGAGGGTGAACTGGCAGTGTAATTTTCTCTTTTCTCATACAATAAGATGGCACTTGAGCAAAATTAAAGCAATGTCTACAAATGGGAAAGAAGAACACTGTAGCTGGAAATACATTTTATGGTATTAAATGATTAAATGATATGTGAAACTCATACCTGCTAGTTATCTCTGAGAAGAGCTTGAGATGGTCAGTAGAAGGTAGGTATATCTCAAAATAAAAATCAGTCACCTGAATTAATACTGCTCTTCCAGTGGATTTTGTAATGCATTTGCTGTCCAAAGTAAAGCAGAAGACAAATGCTTTCAGGACAAGCCCTTTCAGGACTGTTACCAACTCTTTTGATCCATCTTGGTCTCCCTTACCTTCCTTCCCAGCCCCAGAACCAGGGTGCTCACCCTCAGGCTCTCCGTGCGTCCCTGAGAAAGGGCTAGTGACAGGGACCTCACCCTTGCTGGCTGTTCATCACCTAGCACCCAGCTCGGGCCCTTCTCTTACGATGAGGGGAGAAAGAGCAGGTCTTCCAAAGAGGAGGACAGTACTCTTCCAGTGTTGGAAAACTAGACCTGAGTATCTTGCAAGTGCAAAGAACACTGAACTTAACAAGGGAATTCAAAAGGGCAGTGGTAGGGACAGAAAAGGCAAAGGCAGCAAGAGACATTGTAGTCTAGGCAGTTGGAAAAATGAGAGGAGGAACATGGGAAGGAGCTCCTACATAAATAAGCACAATATGTTTTGAGCTCATTGAGAGGAAACTGTTAGTATTTGTTTATTTATGAGGAAATTCATTCCCATAGATTGTTTCCCATAGATTTTCTTATTTAATCAAACCTTAAGAAAGAAAATCTAAACAGCAAAATAACACCACTAATTTTTTTATACGCTCCTACGCTCTGGGACTTTCAGAAAATTGGATACATTTGGTCCATTTTGCTTTACACTGCCCACACTGAAATGAATAGATAATACAATGCCTTATATAAAGGAATTGTCTCTTTTGCTGCAGCTCCATCTGTAACAACTTTGTGAAGAATAGTAAAGAGCTTGTGGGTACAGGTTTGGGGACCAAGTTATTTTTTCCCAATAAAGATAGGATAAATTGCTTTAAAATCATTAGCTATTTCAGGAATGGTTATTTAATATTTCAATTCAACTGCTGTATTATAGAAAAATTATGTAATGCTTTCTATTATCTGCTTTGAGAGCAGCACAGTTTACAAAACCAATGAATTCTGTATGTTCTGAGATCAAACCAAGTTTTTAATTTATAGTGCTTAATAATCTGTGAACATCATTGCTGAATATTATCATTCTGTATTGTGTTTGCTGCGAGCAGCAGCTGTGTGGTCAAGCAGCAAGAACGACTTCTTTTCTGATGAATCTGCAAAATCTGTATTTAAATAACAGCTGTTATTTACATCTTACATCTGAGAGCCCCCTTAGTTCTCTTCCTACCTTGTTAGAGTGATAGTTTTATTAAATGCTAGATGTAAAAAAAGCCTAACATCTAGAGGGAAATGGTAGGATGGTATGATGCGAGGACATCATTATTAAGTTATGTTGTTGCCACGAGTAGGTGAGAGAAAGTGATTCAAATGTCTACTGCCTCTCTGTGGAGTCACTGGCAGGAGGAAAACTATCCAGGTGTCCCAGCTGCAGTTCCTCTGAGGGACAGTGCTCCTGCCTCATGCTCCCTGTGGGAGGGGAAAGGGGCATCAGTCGGGGATGAAGGTCAGTTTGTACTCAGTTACACCCAATTTCCTACAACTGTGCACAAAGGGGGAGTGGGCTGACAGAACCACGCAAAGACTTCCCTGCCTCTTTGGCTGGGGGGTGGTTCTCCTCCAAGCTAAGGACCCTTGTTGCTGCAAGTTGTGTGAAATCAAGTTGTACTTGTCAAAACCTCCTCTGGGGCTTGAGCCAAATAAATTTTGTACAACAGTACATGTGTAGTTTCACTCTTTTCCCCGGGAACACCAACGTGCCAAAGAGTTGTAGCTCCAGCATATTGTAGAGCCACAGTGAAGGAAGTGGCTGTGTCTCAGATGGTGCAATTCTAAGAGAATGTGAGAAAGGATGCACAGTAAAACTCTGTAAGTTAACCAACACAAATGGGACAAGACCCGTATTTTGAAAAGCATTATGGAGAAACATATTTTCTGCTTTGCTTTGAGAATGAGTGTCAATAAACTCCTTGAAATTATTCAGAACCACGTTGAGGTACCTTCTGTGGGCTGGTATCTGTGACAATAAAAATGAACTTCTGAACTCTTGTGAGAGGGAGGAGCGAAGCTGACGGTGTTGGGCACACAACAAGAAGTTAAAGGTGCTGGTCAGGAGCCTGCAGCCTTCCAGAGTAGGAAATACTGGCAGCCAGCATTTGGGGGCAGAGGTAAACACAGCTGTTGTGGAAAGTAGCAGGATGGGAAAACCTCACTTTAAAACAAATCGTAAGCACTCCCATCTCCCACTGGCTTATTCTGACATGACATCAAATAAAGATCACAAGCAGAAAGTCAATATGTTTGCTCAGACAGAATAATTCCAGTCAAACAACTCAGTGTCAGGAATGACATTATCACTTACACCGAAATCAGGAAAACAACGACAGACATGTTCACGGACTTAACAAGGAGCAAGCAGCTCTTTGTTCAGTGCTCTTAGTATTGAACATGCTTGCAGGAGCAATCCTTTTATGTAACGGAAGTCATTAGTTATCATAAAATTATGATCACGTGAGATACTTGTGCCTGCATCATTTGAGGTGACTCCCAAGAAATCCCAAGACTCCTGTACCTCCTGGATTGAGCACAATGAAGCACTGTGAGCCTAACTCGGAGGCCACCAAAGTCAGCAGGGGCCAAGGATCACAGTAGGATGACAGGATTTTTATTAATAGATTATATATCCCTGTATTGCCAACTCTGAGCATGGAATTGTTATTAGTCCCTAAAAGCTGCAGGAACGATTTAAAATTTTTGGCGACTAAAATTATGAAATTATGATTTTATTTGCCCTGTCATCTGTCATAAGAACCATTGCTTTCACGATTTATTCCTTTTCATCCATGAGGCTGATTTTTTTCTCGATGTGAGTAAAAGGAATAATCTACGGTGCCAGTATGACTTCCGATGTCAAAGTGACGGCGCTGTGAGTTGTTATCACTTAGAATCAGCTTAGGGTAGCCTGCAAAAGCGGCTGAATTGCTTCCCAAAGAAAATTATTTTGCTCTGAAAATTAAGTGAAAACCTGCTGTCAAAAACCCAGCGGGCGCCGGTGCCACGGAAAGCCAAACCAGGCGAGGCCAGGGAAGGGATCCCGGCGCTGCCGGAGAGGCCGGGAGAGGGAACCAGCCGGTTCAGCTTCGACCTCCGAGCAGCCGCAGCAAATCTCAGGAATAGAAACGCTGTTTCCCGTAACCGCGCCCAAAGCCGGTGTCAGCGGCAGGACCTGGGGCGTGTGTCGGTGCGGGACCCGAGGCGGGTCCTCCTTCAGCGACGACTCTGACCACCGGCGGTGGGATGCTTCCAGGAAGCGCGAGCACCGCCTCGGCCCTCCAGGAGGGTATTCCCCTGCCGCGCCTCTGTCCGCTGGAGGGGGAGACTCCAGGGCCGGCGGTTGCTGCTGCGGGGGAGCGGCCTCGCCACCGACCCCGGCCTCGCCCCGCCCCGCCGCCGCCGGCGGGCATTGCGGATCCCTATTGGCCACGGGCGGCCCCGTGAGCGGCAGAGGGGGACGCGAACCCCGTTACCCGGTGCGGGGGGGCGGCCTGCTGGCGGCCGGGGCCGCTCCCGGGGCAGTCGCGTTGCTCCGGTTGAACGCGGCGCTGGCGGCGAGAGGGTGTTCCAATAAATGCGTGTGTCTGCGGCACAGCCCGAAGCGCCCGCGGTGGGCGCGCTCCCTCCCCTCCGGGGCGGCAGCGAGTCCCGCCGTGCCGGGCTGCTGCGCGCCCCCTTCTCCGGGGCCATGTGCTACGGGGTGAGCGAGGGTCGGGGTGGTCCCTGCCCGCGGGAGACCCGGTTTCGGCTGTGAAGCTGGGGCCGGCGGCCGGCACAGGGAGCCCCGGCAGTTTATTGTTCTCCCTGATAGATAACGTGATCTTGGCCGGCCGAGAGCGAGGGGGCGGAGGAGCCAGAGGAGGGAGAAAAAGGAAGCGGAGGGAGGGGAGGGGGCAGGAGGATTCCGCGTCCTCGGAGGAAATTCTCAGGCCGGGAGGACGCGCGGCTTGCGCACGGCAAGCCGGGACTGGCTCTCCTGGGAGTTCCCTCGGCGGGGAGGGGGGAAGGGGGAGGGGAGCGGCGATCTCCGCCAGCGGGGGGAGGCCGCGGTTTCGCCCTCTGAGGCCCTGCCTCCTGCCTCCGTGCCCTCCCCGGGCGCACGGTGCTCCTGGCCCGTCTCCGCCCGATACGGGCACCCTCGGGCGGGCAGCGCCCACCGCCCGGGATCGCTCCCCGCCGGCGCGCGGGGGGACCCGGTGACGTCACGGGCGGCGCGCTCCCCGCGCTCGCTCCGCGCTCGCCGCCCTGTAACTTCTGTTCTGGGAAGTGGTGCCAGGAATAGCCCGGCGGAGCCGCCTGCAGCGCGGAGCGCTCCCTCCCGCCGCGGCCAGGGCGGGCTGCGGCTCCCGGGCCTCCGCCTCTCCCCCGTGCAACACCAGCCCCTCCGCCACTGTCAGGGAGATGGTGATGAGCCTTTCCAAAAAGAGGGAGAGGAATGACCTGCCTTAAGATAAACGCGTGAAGCGGGCGCCCCTTGGCCGCTGGAATATCTCTTGTCTGTCTTTATATATAAGAAGCACCGCGAGCCGCCTCACTCCGGGCGAGCCCTTAGCAAAGGAGCAACACAAGCGCCCGGCGGGATCAACAGCAGCAGCAGCAACAACAACAAGGGCACGGGGAGGGCTTCCCTCCTTCCTTCTCGGTGACTTCCCAGGTGAGCAGCAGCGGCTGCTGCGAGCAGCCCCCTCCTCCCTGCCCGCCGCTCGTCCCCTGTCACCGGCACCAGCTGACAGCCGCGCCGGGGCGGCTGCCGGCGGCGGGGGGCACTCCGGCGGCTACGGGGCGCCGCGGAGCTGGGGATCGGGCCGCGGCAGAGAGGGCGCTTGGCTGAGCGGCGGGGTCTGTGGCCGGCGCTCCGAGCGCCGCCCTGGTCGTCCGGGGCAGCAGGGGTAAATGGAGGGCAAGGCGGCGGGAGGGCGCCGGCGGGGGAAGCCGGCGGGGCTGTAAAACCGCCGGACCGGTAAGTCACCTCTGTGGCGGCGGCTCTGGGCGCTGGCAGCACCGGCACCGTCCCCGGGGGTACCACGGCCGGTGGCCCTTCCCTCTGAGGCGTCGCAGGAGGGGGACGCGGCGGGGACAGGCCTTTGTCGGTGACACGCCGTTAGGAAATGTGGGGAATACCCAGCTTGTAAGTGTATGCAGATGAGGAGCAGGCTGCCTTGCGTAATCCCCTCCTGCGGCTGGGAATGGGCATGGTCACCGCTGGGAGAGGCGCCCGCGGGAGGGCCGCCCCGACGGTGCTCTCTCCACGGCCTCCGGCGCCCCGGGAGATGGGGGTAGGCGGGGGAAGGGGGCACCATTCNNNACCGGAGGTAGAGGAGGGAGGGTATTTGGCTCCAGCTGCCAGCGCGCCCCCCGCGGGGGACGCCGGACATGGGGGGTGTGTGTGTGTGTGTGTGTGTGTGTGTGTGTGTGTGTGTGTGTGTGCGGGGAGACCCGGCACCGCGCCGGGGGTGCGTGTGTGTGAGTGCGTGTGCGCGCTGCGCCGCGGTGACTGTTCCCTGAAGTGGGTGGGACGTTGGCCCGTTCCGGGAATGTTCCATGACGTGTAAACGCCACAGGAAGGGGGTTAACGAGGGGCTCGGCCAGGGCCACCGCCGGGTCCCTCCCTCACTCCCTCCCTCTGTCCCCCCGCCTGCCGGCGGGGCTGCCGCTGGGGCTGGCCGGGGCACGATCCCTTATGTAATGCGGGGTACGTGTGCGGCCGGCGGGGATTATGTAAGCGGCACGTCCGCGCCTGTCGCATAGGATATCGCATAGGATACACCACCGCACGCCGGCTCCGCGCCGGGAGGCGGGCAGGGGCGGCGGGCTGCCCCGCCGTGTCCCCGCCGTCGGTGTCAAGCGGCGCGGGGGGGGGACGGGGGGAAAGCCCCGGGTTATCCCGGGTCATACCCCGTAGCCCGTTCCGACCTTCCTGCCGGGGGCTGGCAGGCGGCACGGCCTTTCCCCTCGTGAGTGAGCGGAGGGAAAGGAGGGTGATGATGTCTGGGCACCAGGTGGTGGGTGCTTCCAAGAGCTCCGGTCCGCGGGTGGGGAGGCGGGCGGGAGGCCCCCGGCGGCCGCTGGCCAGTACGCCTTGTCTCCGTGGGCAGGCGGCCGGGCTCGCCCCGGGACAACGATAAAACTCATCAGAACTTAATTTCCCGGAAAAGGGTTCTGTTTTTTTCTTATTAGTTTGCATTAATGGTCAAAGTTTTTGGGGTTTTTTTGGTGTTTTTGTTTTTTTAGTATGGTAGTTGCAGAAGTGAAACTTCTACTCAAACATTAAATAGTTGAGGTTTTTTAGACGATAATTCTTAAATACCTTTTAAAATTAGACCAATAGAAATACTAATGAGTTTCAGCAGAAATATTTAGCTAAATAGTTTCCCTTCTTTCATTTTAAAATGAAGCCAACTTTAATAGAAAACCTCTCTGGTTTTATATATTATTAAATAATAGAGGGGGACATAAAACATTTTAAGCCTTATTTACAGGTGTTACTTTGTTCTTCTAATGAATTTATTATTTATTTCAAAAGAAGCAAATTACGTGGTCAGGGGGGCAAGAAGAGTTGCTGGGTAGGTCTGCTTCTCTGCTCCCCGGAGCTGCAGGTGCAGATGTATGTTTGTGCAGCTCCCAGCGCAAGGGGGCTCCGGTCATCATCGTCAGAAGTTCTGGGGACACTGAGTAATTACAGTAATTACTAAATTAAAAGGACTACTGGTCTAATAATGTACAAATTCAGTGGGCCCAGTTTTAAATTTTTTTGTTATTGTGGATTACCACTGACTACCAGAGGAATTCGATCTTCGGGTTATCAGGATGTGATGTGGAATCCTCAATATTTTGATAGTGAAAATGATATGCAGACATGCTAAAAAAGCGCATCTGTTTTTTAAAGATAGGAGAGTCTGCCTCTTAGGTTTGCAGCATGTGGACATATATACATAAGTGCAGTGTAACCTGTGAGTTATATATATATTTATGGTCAGATGTTAAATCTTTCCTTATCCTTCCAGTCAAGAGATACTACTGAAATTTCAGATATGGATTGTCTGAAACTTTAATCTTTTTTTTTTTTTTTGCTTTGTTTAATTTTTCAATAGTATTGTAGATTAGGCTGAGAGATTTTTTTTTTCCATGTGAATTTTAAGACTTTTATACTGTCATCTGCAAATGCATTTAAGATTATTGTGGTTTTCAGCTCTGCAAAGGCAGCAGTGGTACAATACAAAGTCAGTGTGTCATTACTTTTGTTGCTAGAAAAATCCACATTTTTAACGTTTTATAGTTGGTTGTATTGATATTATTTTCCAATGGCTATTTGGCTTAGCAGTTAGATGCATCTTGGCTGTTAAAACCTCACTGCTGTGGATTAGGATAAAACTGAGCAGCACTTGTCCCAAAGCACAAATGTAGAGGACTTTTAATTGTGTATCTAAGTCCAATTGTGTGGCAACAGTGCAGAATGCTTCTTTATAAAGGCAGATTTTTAGATTCTCAAGTGACTAGATTGCCTCATATGTGAGATCTGTTTACAAACCTTGTTGTTACTATGAAGACAAAACAGAGAGCTGTATGCATTCATGCGGTCCTTTCTGAATAATGGTACATGTGTCTACTTGAGTGTTTGGCAGTATATCATCTTTAGTTTATGTGGTGGCACCCTACAAGGCTATTCTTTTTTGACTTTTAACTATTTCTAATACCATTGGCTATACTGAGTTATGTGAGCAAACTTATGACACTGCTCCACATGTTTGTAACTAGGCTGGACGTTTTTAAGGCAGGACATTTACTGTTGAGCATTTTGCCAAACTTCTTCATTTGTTCGTTTATTTAGGTGCTTGTTTTAAAAAGAATTAAAGTCAATTATGTTAAAATGGGAGCGAAAGTAATGAGTACTGTTTTGCATGTCTCTCTGCTCATCATTTTTGGTCAACAGCAGGCGCAGTTACTGCTTTTGTAATTTAACGATGTTGGGTAAGGTAGTGGGCATGTAGGAGCTGTGTGCCTTGCAGAAGTGGTTTACCTAGTGAAATACTGCAGCACTTACCTATCAAAGAGAAGAATGCAGACTATTTAAGAGTATTACTGTAGAGTATTCAAGTCATAGTAATGTATAAGTCACGGTAATGAAACTTGGATTATGAACTATGGCATGCCATCTTTCAAGTTTGAGTTTGGTGGGGCTTTGTACTAAACTGTGGTTGGTTATATTGATAATTATCTATACAGTTCCATAAGCAGAGTTCAGCAAGTACTACTTCCATGTAGTTCTTACTTGATTCTGCCTAAGAGTTGCAGGTAAACTGCCAGAGTTGAGTACTAACTTTCTCTCTAAGGTCCCGTCATAAATGAAGCCCATCAAAATTTGTTTCTCCATGTTAATGGCTTTCACACAGAGTGAAGAGAAAATGTTTATCCATTTTACCTCAGAGAAGAGAAGAGAAGAGCTGAATCTGTCAGTGTGTGGTTTTAAATTATTGGTCCTCTGAGCAGGAAGAATACATTATTATTAATCTGGTAGGTTAAAGGCTTCAGGAAGAGTTAATTGCTAATACTTTCGGGAATTGGAGTGTTGAGTGCAGAGGCTGCATACCTTTATTATTTGAAAAAGGGCTGTAATTACGAGGAAACTGCTTTAAAAATTGTTTGGGTTTGTTTTTCTTAATATTTTTTGAACAGCATGTCTGAAATAGTATGTGACGGATTAAATACTTTTTAAGTTAAATGACTTTCTGCTATAACTTAACTGTTAGTTTGGTGGCTTCTTTTTTTTTTTTTCCCTTCAATAAAAGGAACTCTTTAGCAGTTCCTAAAGAAAGTGAAGAAATAGCAAGGGGATACGTAATCTAGATGGAAAATGGAGAATAGTATTTTTCATGTTTCAATCGCTAATTTTGGATGCTACATTTAAATAAAGTAACACAGAAGAATAAAAGTTTCAAGCTGGCTATGCCATTTTGATAGGAAATAGCAGCTTTGTAGAGTCTTATTTCTCTTTTGCGCGCTCAAACAATTTTTATAAGACTTTGCAATAACTGCTCTATTTCAGCAGGATATATGGAAAAACATTTCATCGAGGACTATATTTTTTACTCTCAAGTGAAATTAGTTTTTGTAAAAGCTCTGGTCTGACATCCTGAGAGAAAAAAAATCCATTATAAATAGAAGTATTAGAAGTTTTTCCATGACAACCAAATAGTCAAATAGCTACTGTTTGGACCTTAAGAAATCATTAGTGAAATTAAAGAATATGTTAATGTCTGCAAACATCTGATTCTAATTTTTTTACTTGAAATAACAAGTGGGAGACACTGTGCCTGTCTTACTTTAGCATTCTGAACCTTTGTTCATAGATTAAACACTTTACCCTAACTTCTCATTTGGAGTAGGTTGTCCCCAGTAGGATTTGTCCCTGAGAAATCTCTCGTAAAGCTCTGATCATGGAAGAGATGTGAGAGGATATGGGTAGGGAAACAAACTGATAATATCTCCAAATCTCCAGTGTAGAATGATCAGAAGACGTTCAAGTACCCCATGCAGTTTTGTCTGTCAAATTAAGAGTCTCTTGCCTTATTTTACTGTCTTGTGATTATTTTCCAGCCATCATTGATATGGTCTAAACATGAGAGTTTCTTCTTTCTCTCAAGAATATTGTGGATTCTGGATGCTTATTTTCATTTGTCTTTCAGGCACATTTTGTACATCTGCAAAATGCACACTCTGTTTTCTGTATGCCAGAGTAATAGCAGCAGAATGTGGACCACACTGGTTTTGGTCACAATATTGCTTATGTTTCCATGTTGTCTTGTTCTGCCCTAGATGTGTCTCTTTTACTGTTTTTTTAACCAAATATTGCCTTTTACTTAAATAAACAAAAACTTGTGCATACTTTTTTCTCCTCCACTTTGCCTGGATGGGAGTATCAGGCATATCTACCCAAAAATGTACCACTTTAGATGTAGCTTTCTTGAAGTAATGCCGTGCATAAATGTGGATTTAATTATCTGATGTAAATTCCCCTGGTACATGGTTATGCTGATATGACTCGTTTGTATAGTGATAATATCCTTTTTTCTGAGTTTGTTTATGCACGTTTTATCTCTGCTAACACAGACATGGTCTCAACAGAAAAGTTCTTTCTGAAAATGACATAGAAACCACAAGTAATATAATAACGCGGTAGGTAATGAGTTTATGGCAACTTCTTGCACACAAGGTTTTGTTTTGTTGCACCTCAGTTTGTGTTTAATAGAAAATTATTGTATTGTTTTGATTTTTTCTTGTAATTCACAGTTCTGCTCTAATATGCAACTCATATACAAGAAATGTGATCCTGCAAAAAAAAATTGTAAGAATATATGTATTCTTAAAGATTTAAGTTCACTTCATTGCAGCATAAGTACGTTGTAATAAACTGTTGCAGCTCTGGCTAAAATCTCTGATTTATGTATGCTGCCAAAAGGGAGGGAAAAAGGATGTACAGTATTTTTTTGAAATGGCTTAATTGCTCTTGTACTACCCTACAGGGGGAATTCAAGGTTTGATTGCTACAGGAAGTTTCTTTTTTAGCTAGAAGTTCATCGGAGATTCCTTACAAAGAAAAGCAGTTAGATAATTTGCATGTATAGTTCAATGTAATAGAAGAGTAAAAGCTAGAGGAGTTAAAGAGAATTGAAATTACAGTGTCAGGTGACATTTTAAAGGTAACAGAATAGACTCTGACCCTCTTCATAAGAAAACATTCTTGAAGAAAATGAAGCAGAAAACCCCAAGATTATTTTCAGTAATTTGTAGTGAAGTTTAGACTTTAGTGGCTACAGAGGTTAGTATTGCTGCTGGCCTGACTGGCTAACTTAAGCTTGACAAATTGCCCACACCTAAGTGTGCCTGTGATTTTCCTCTGCTGGGCTTGGTGGTGGACTGTAGGAGCTTGGGTTTACTCCTTGTCAAGTGATTTATGAATATGGACTAATACTGAATATTTTCTAGAAAGAAATGTAAAAAAACAAAAGAAAAGTCTAATTGCTCAGTGTAGACTATGATATGATACAATTTTGTTGATATAATATTATTTAGTGAGTGGTTTTTCCATGTAGTAGTATCTGTTCTTAGGCAGAAAGGAGCTTTATGTTTGAAAAAAAACCAAACTAACAGCACAGAATCAGGATTATCAGAATTAGTTTTATTGGACAGTGGTATTGTCTTGCATATTGGTTGTTGGTTTTGTTGTTTGTTTAAATAAGATAAGTAGCCTAACCTTAGTATTTTTATGTTTTGTGTTTGTGGTTTGCATTGAAACAAAACATATGTAGAGTGTCAAGGAAGAATAATACGAAATTATAACTGAAGTTACCCTTGCTTGACAACAGGTCATTACAGTATTTAGTTAGAGCAAAAACTGCTTAGGTTATACCAAAGTCCGTATTCAACAAAGACTAAATTGCTGGCATCTATTAACAGTCTTCATAGGTCAGTGTAGTTCATTTTGAGTGGAGTCTGCTTACAAAAGTTCTAAAAGTATGTGGATTTTTATGTTCCTTGTCTTTCAAAGACGACTAAAATAAATAGTTCACTTAGCTGAAAAATAATATCTTTATTTGCTCTAACTGTTGTCAGTTTTTTGTGAGGTCTGAGTGTGATTTTCTTCCTTTCTGCACAAGCTTAGCAATGAAAAAGAGATGCTCTAGAGAGTAGCTCAGGCCCATTGTTAACTGACTTCTGTGCATACTGAAAGTGTTTAACTGAGTCCTCTGACACCTGTGAAACACTGATTCATCTTGAGAGTTGAATTTCTAAAGCTATTTTGTTGATGTTTTAGAAAAGAAAACCATAATTTTCTGTAACAATATAGATTAATTTTGACTTTTTCCCTTTTAAAATCAATTATTTTTACAAACGCAATTTCTGAAGCTGCTTATGAAAAGTCTTTTAACTGCACGTGTCTGAGATACAATAGTTTTTTACTGAAAAAGGTATTTATGTTTGACAGGACATTCATAAACTCCTACAGCCAAATTCTCTGTCCTGCTTAAGTCAGTGAAAGTTTCTACAGTTTGATAAAAATAGGATTAAACTATGAACTATGAAACTGTGAAGTTGGACATCTTGGTGCTGTGTGATATGATAGTCTGTTTTGACCCCCCAGCGAGGTCTTGGTACTAGGCTCTTCCAGTAAAGAGATTTTGATTTAAAATCTCTGCAAAGCTGTGTGAATATAATTTCTTCCAACATTCCTAGTAAAATTGTGTCAAACAAAACTTGCAGTGTGTTCCATTATTTTGTACTTGGTCCTACAATAGTAGCATAATCCTTCTAAAAGTTAGTGGATATTTTCACAGTGGTACTTTGTGAAAATATTTGATTTCTTAAGGCTTAAATTATGGATATGCTACATGTATTTAATTCTGTGAGGTACAGTTGAATTTTGTTACAGGCTTAGCAAGATGTTACTAATACATTTGAAGAAATTTGTGGTAAGTGTAGCGGTAGCACTCATTTATATAATACACTTGAGGAGGAAATTGTGCTAGTGAAATGCAAACTCACAGGAAGGTGTTTTTAGAGCTAGAGTCATACCAAATACAGTGTTGCTACCTCTGCAGTCAGTTGGTATGATGGCAAAATGTTGGGATGGAGAGGGTGGTGAAGTTGTTCTAATAAGTTGTCACATTTGATATGTCATATACCTATGATCTCTGATTTTCTGAATTACTAATTAAAAAAATACACAAATTGTACTCATCTTTGACCTAATTTAATGTAGTGAGTAATGTAAATTATTGGTGAAAAACTTCAGTCAGCCATGCATTAGTAAAACTACTACATGATTTGGAGTAATTAGTAGGGCAATTTTGAGTCAGCTGTTTTTTTGTAAACAAGTAAGACTTTAAATTGGAACTGATACACAGTACTATAAAGTTTCCTATAGCACCTTTTTTTGATTTGTGAAATGTCGGGAGGCAAAAGGATGATATACAGTACATTCGTTTTCCCTGCTTTGTTTTTAGCTCAGCTCATCAATAGTTGAAAACTGTTACCATGTAGTTGTTCAGTGATTCCTTTAAATTAGTTAGTGATGTCTTTGTGGACAAAATTTAATCACTCTGTGTGTTACCTTTATGAACAGGCTTGGAATAGAAGTGAGAAAGGAAGAGGGAAGGGAACAAAATCATATCAGGTCCTCCAAATTTTTCTTTTGGAGCAAGGACAAGGTGCATTTACAGGTTCCCTTGGAAATGCTTGTTTTGTTTCTGGGTGATTTCATCATCAAGGGTTGATAAACCTGAACATTCCATGATGGGAGATTGGACTGGACATATTCACTTGTAAGAGACAAGTGTACAAGAAGAACCTTTGATTTAGTTTTGGTGTATGTCCTCTGTGTGATGCTTTATAGTGGTGTGTCTGGGGTCTTTGCCTGTTCTTCTGTAGCAACAGCAAAGTAACTTTCAGTAGATATACCTCGTCTTTCCTTCCCTTGCTCCCCAGATGACCCTCTGCATAGCAGGAAAGAGAAAGACATGTGGGACAATGAAGTTCCTTTACACACACCTCTCCAAAACTTCAGTGCAGTGTATTTTCCACAAATGGAATGACTATGAGAGAAACCTTTAAACTTTCTTTCTCACTCACAACCTTATTAATTAAAGAAGAAAATATGGATGTTAAATACACAATTTTGGATGGATGCTGGTTGAGGATGAGGATTAGAGGGAAAGATCAGTAAGATTGGGAGGGGAGGTGAATGTGACTGACAGTGAAATAAAATTGCCTACAGGAAGTTATTTTTATCAGATTTAACATTGCCCCTCTAACATTGTCCTCAACCTAAAGAATTTTAGTATTACAACTTTTAAAATCCCTTCCTAGTCGCAAGTCATACAAGCATGTGTTGAGAACTAAGATCCCACAGAATGCACCATCTAGGATACAATGCTAGAGGATACATCATCTAACTTCCATTGTTTGACATCTCCACAGGTAGCTTACAAACAGAATACAATGCCTTCTTTTCTTACTCAGTGATGGAAGGCATTTCTCTTTACATTTGCTTATACACACTTTTGATTTGGTTTATTTCAGTATCATTTGAGCCTGGTCAGTAGTACAATCCACTTAACTAGCAAGCAATGGAATAAATGAGACCAATTTTGACTAACTCTTTCTCAGTCAAATGGGTTGTATGGTGAGCCAAGAATGTAATAAATAGATTTCGTGACTATTTACAGATTCACACACTGCAAAAGAGAGAGCTGTGTTTCACAGTTTCATTACATAATTCAGACAGTGTCATATCCAGATGATGGAATTACACCTGTGTTTTTATCTCAGCCAAAAACACATTTTTGGGCTTCTGCGTTGATGCTTTTCCATAAAAATAAACATATTACACTAGAAAATTGAGAGGGTTTGTCACTTTGTATGAAGGCATGGCTAGGTACATACATGTATATGTTATAGTTTTTTCCTTTAGTTGTATTCTGTCTCCTTCATAGAATGATATACCTGGAATAATTTCATGAGAGCTCATGGTTGGAGGTCTTGCTTGTTTGTCACTGAGAGGAAGATTTATCCTATATTGAATGTAGATTCAACTTCTGCTGTTGTTTAAATATCAAAGAAAATACTTTAACTCAATAAATATTTGTGTTATTTACATTTGAGTATTAGCATTTATTTCACGTGTGTACACGCATGCATATACACAGCCACATTTTGTTAAACAGTTAAAAAAATTATATTAGTTTTCTGTGATGAACTGCTTTGGTCTCACTTTGGTGCAGTGGGTATCAGAATCTGCCCAGGTGACCTTTGTAGAATGTTATTCACTGTTCCTAGTGCTCTGCTGATAGGAGGGTGCCAGCAGGGTCAGTAACTAAACAGGGCCCATTTAACTGCCTGTGACTGACTTGACTAAGGTCATGTGTTGTTGGACCATGAAGATGTTTGCCCTCTAAGTTGGAGCACTTTGAATTCCTTTTACATCCTCTTGTTTCTGAAGGATGTAGTAGTATCACTCTCAGTCTAGCTGGAAGGTTAAAGGATCATTCCTTATGCCCTGTCATTGGTGGTGCCTGACGCTGACTTTGTGCATGGTGCTCATTAACCCTTGCTCCTCTGGAGCCGAACTAGTGGTGCCAGGTCTCACAGTTATAGAAATGTGACCAGAAAGTCCATCCATGAGTAGACTACCACTGTAAATAGACGATGGAAATGAAAGCTATAATAAAAAGCACTTGCATCGTGCCAACACTTATCTCATTGCTTGACCTTCACTTTCTCTGGTGTCAAGCACAAAACTGTCTTGCCCTCATCTCACAGTTTTGTGATCAGTGCCCCACAGATGAGAAAACTGTGCCCAACACAGCTTGTGACACCATATGAACTGCCTTGTCTCTTGTGAATAAAATGAAAATTCTGTAATTTTGGATCAATAAAAGTACAGAATGGGAAGTTTTT
>VYZS01069801.1:0-56621 GCA_013400695.1 Neodrepanis coruscans | reverse complement strand
TTTTTTTTTTTTTGTGGGAACCTTCGGCATGCTTTTCATTGGATATAGTAATGCTAGGTGAGAGTATTGGAAAAACTGTCTACATGGAAACAGCCTCTGGATACCTCAGGCAGAGAAGATGTACAACAAAAGGCACTCAACCGAAATGATCTTTACATTGCCAGATGTTATAAGGTAATTTGGAAAGAAAAAGGTACATTATGTACCCCAAGGTGCTTTCATTGTGATTTGAATATAAAATGCATGAAGTCTTAGGTGCAAGTGTTGGAACTGACAGTGGCTTAGAGATGTGGTTTTAGCTCTGTTTTATTATTATTTGTAGTTATAACTCAGTTGAAAAAGGAGCTTGCTTGGAGCTAGTGCTGTATCTTGTCCTGTATGCTTGTCTTCTCATTGAAATTCCACTATCTGGGTTTGGAATTATTAAGATGTGAGAAACTTGCATTTCATTTCATTTTGTGCATGGTATATTTTTTTTTTCCTCATGAGGTCTCATACCTTATTATTTCAAGTGGCATTATTTCAAAGTTGGTGGGGTTTTTTTGCCTGTTTCTGGTGTAGTTCAGCGTTAAAAAAGAATACAGAAGGTTTGTAAGGTTCCAGTGTGATGTTTCATTCTGGTGTAACCTACCTGTCCTATGTATCTAGTTCTCCATCTGTAGGCCAGTAGCACCAAACTTACCACTGATAACAGGGATTTTCTTTGCATTTCCCCACTTTTAGATGTAATTTTAAGAAAAACTTATATCTCACCTGGTGTGTTGATTAGAAGGGAGATGAGCTATTCTTACTCTCTNAAAAGGTACATTATGTACCCCAAGGTGCTTTCATTGTGATTTGAATATAAAATGCATGAAGTCTTAGGTGCAAGTGTTGGAACTGACAGTGGCTTAGAGATGTGGTTTTAGCTCTGTTTTATTATTATTTGTAGTTATAACTCAGTTGAAAAAGGAGCTTGCTTGGAGCTAGTGCTGTATCTTGTCCTGTATGCTTGTCTTCTCATTGAAATTCCACTATCTGGGTTTGGAATTATTAAGATGTGAGAAACTTGCATTTCATTTCATTTTGTGCATGGTATATTTTTTTTTTCCTCATGAGGTCTCATACCTTATTATTTCAAGTGGCATTATTTCAAAGTTGGTGGGGTTTTTTTGCCTGTTTCTGGTGTAGTTCAGCGTTAAAAAAGAATACAGAAGGTTTGTAAGGTTCCAGTGTGATGTTTCATTCTGGTGTAACCTACCTGTCCTATGTATCTAGTTCTCCATCTGTAGGCCAGTAGCACCAAACTTACCACTGATAACAGGGATTTTCTTTGCATTTCCCCACTTTTAGATGTAATTTTAAGAAAAACTTATATCTCACCTGGTGTGTTGATTAGAAGGGAGATGAGCTATTCTTACTCTCTCTCTTTTTTTTTTTCTTTTTAGTAGTACAGGCAAAATAAAAAAGGAAGAGGAAAAAGCTCAGTTCACTGAAAGCGTTTGGCATGATTCTAGAATGCATAACCCTGGGCAAAAAGGGCCAGTTATTGGAGTTGTTTTTGAGTAACCTAATTGTTTGATAAGGATCCTTGCCTGTTTAAGTTGTTAGTTGTTGGAAACATTCCATTTCTAAATTTGTGCCTTACTGCATACCCTGAGGTATGTGTACAAGACACTGTAATTGCACCGTTTATTACTTTATTAATGAGAGTTGTGATAATGTGTTGGCTCATGATTTCCCTCCAGTCCAGGTATGGTCTCCTAATTGCCCGGGATTCTGTGATTCCGTTGTTTGTTTTGGGGATGGGGACAGAGAGCAAAAGCAAAGCCTTTATAAGCATGGTTTACAAAACTCAAATTTTGCCCTAAAGCCTGTGTTTGGTGTGATAATGCAACTGAAAGGCTGGAAAGGCCAGATACCTCTTTAACACACACCTAGTGAATATTAATAGAAGCAGCAGAAGTAAATTCTTACTACATAATCCTTAGTGCCTGAGACTTTGCCAGCTGGAAGGAGCGGGCTGCACACCTTAATTGCCTTCCTAACCATAACAGAGCACCCCTTAGTACTTCTTTGATCTGGGTCTCTCCTGTTTGCCTCTTTGCCTGAGTGGCTGGAAGGCTCTGACTTCATTTACTGTAAGGTACACAATGGTGAGCAAGCATCTGGCATGCAACAGCAGCTCCTAGTTTTCATGTGCCTCAGGGGTAGCAGGCATACTAGGGTGCCTATTCCCATGTTCCAGAAATTATTTCTGTATGCTGATACCAGATCTGTAGTACAAGAGCAGAGAGCAGCATCGGTGGAGGTGTGGTCTATAGAGTAGTTGGGGAAATCCAGTTTACTGTGTCTGTAACTCTGGAGACAAAACTTTCCCGTAAAAAGTCATGGCAAAACACCACATCCTCAAATAACTAGCAGTTGCTTTGCAGCATTGCCCAGCTTTCCTGGTATGCTGTAAACCTCTGACCCTGGGTTTGCAAGATTTGGGGAGCTCTCTGAGGTTGCTGGGGCAGCTTGGGTAACCCCAATCCACAGGACAGTGGGACGGTGAGTTCCTGTATCACAGGCTGCCTCCTTACTGTGGTAGTTGATACAGTTTTTCACATCTCCTGAAACTGCTCATTACAGAGCTTGGCTCTTCTACAAGGGTTTTTCATAGCTGTAGCCCCTGTGGCTTGATGCAACATGCTTTCTTGGAGGAACAGATGGTATATTACGTAGAAAGTTACTGTATTTTTGTATCACTGGTTTATGTTTATTTATTTCACTGTTTGTCTTCCTTTTTTTTTTTTCTTTTTTATTTTTTTTTAAGGTGGACATAAAGGTTAAGTGAAGAACTTGGAATCAGTGTTGGATTTGCCTTTGATATATTTGACTTTGTATATGTGTGCAGTATTTTACACTTAGTAGTGTGTGCTTTTTGAAGATTTAGTGAGCGGATTTTCATCATTTGGATTGAAATCAGTTCAAAATACTGTAAGGGGAAAAGAACATTCTCCCTTAAAAAATACAAGAATATCTTTGAAAGGAAAAGGAAATATCTTCTTAAACAAGCTTTGTACTCGGTGCAGTACAGTTTAGGTTTTGAGTCAGTAGATGTGTTTTCTGTATGTAATCTTTGTTTTTTTTAATTGATAGCATATGGTCAATTTGTGTGAAAATGCTATTCCCATAAGAAAAATATTTATTCTAAATATTATTGTTGCCTAGGATCTTGTTGAATTCATGAGATACAGAAGCAGTAAAGTTGATTTAATATTTTTAGCATTTTTAAAGTGTTTTCACTTTTTTCCATGAAAGCAATTTAAATAAGTATTTTAGCAATTGCTTTGGTTTCTTGAAGTTAGGTTACCTATTGTTGAAAACTTCAGGTTCTTAAAAGCGAGTGTCAGATCTGCTTTGTCTTGATTAGACATTTGAAATGAAATATAAGTACTTGAGCAAGCCCCAAAATAAGGGCTTGCCTTTTCCCCCAGTTAGCTCCAGGACTTAATATGTTTTGTCCGAAGAATCTCTGTAAGTCATTACTTATAAAAGATAGTTACAGTCTCAAAGTTTTCATACCACTTGGCCAAATCACTTTTATGTATTTACTTTTATTTTTTATGTGACTATATATATACACATGCGTATATACATTCTCACATACACAAGTGTATGTACATAAATATGTATACACACTCCACAGACATATATACACTCTCACACTATATCTCTACGGACACTCTCACACATACCTGTACTACATGAGATCATTCCGATTTGAAATGTAACACAGAACCAGAAATGTAACCACAGAATCAGAACTTTCCCATTGACAGTGTAGCATTTTTCCAATAGCTTTGAGTGGGAGGCTGCATGTCCCTGAAGACCCCCTGTAGTTCATGGTTGTGCTTGTGGCAAAGTCCTCCTGGGCCAGGAGAGCGTGACATGGGGCAACTGAGTGCAGTAGATGAGAAGACAAAATGATGGGGAACACTTCAGAAATTTCGGATTGCCGCCACTTCAGTGGTGGTTGAATCATGCCCTTCACCAGTGGGCAGTCTCTCACACTGCATCCTGAGTACTGCTGTACTGAGGCTGGATGCCAGGTTTACAGTGGAAAACAAGCCCTCCACTTCTGTTTTTCGTCACATATATTTTTAAGCTTTAATCTTTTCTTCTATCAGGTGTTTGGCAGCTTGGACTTTGTCATCTTTGCCTTGTTTTCCTCTTAAAATTGGTGCACATTATTTTAATTATGTCCTTACAGGATTGTTTGAGAGAATTCCCTTAGCGATGAGGCAGTTCAACAAAAAAATCTCAAGATCATGGCTTTTCCACTTGCACTTCTCCAATACGTCTTCAAATAGAAGTGAAAGAATAAAGGTTGTACATACTTTGAATTCCAAAGTGATACAAAGTAGTGGCTTTGTTCTAAGTGTTGCACAGATGCACTGTAAAGGGTAAAAGTGTAACTGAGTTTGTGGGAATCGGTAGAAGTGTTACCTATTTTGTAGGTAGCCAACTTTAAGAGTTGTTTTCCATGTGTCTTTGTACTTACCACAATCAAGTTCTAATTTGGAGTGAAAGGACAGGTATTTTCATCAGCGTACCAAAGGCACTGGCAGTGAGACCAGGTCATGGTTTGGAAAAAACCCCAGTGCAGCAGATACAGCCCTTTAAAAAATATTAGAGTCATATTTGGATGCACGAATACTGCAGAGAGCATATTGCACATTCTAACCTCAAACCATGATAGAGATGGCTTAATACTGTTTGTCAACTAATGGAACAGTAAGATGTAGTTATGTGAAAATTAACTCTCAGGACATGGATGGGTGTGTGAATACACTGCTGTTCCTTGTTATAGTCTGTGTTCTTTAGCAGACACTGTATTGCAACAGGCAGCCATATATGTGTGAAAAATGCCTAGTGGTTACACAGCCTGGCCATGTACTGCTGCTGTGCCATGTGGCAATTGTCTCAGTATGATCAAAAGTACATATTGTTGATGCATTTCCTTCATTCTCAGATATGGGTCTAAAAATAGTTGACCAAGTTTATTCTGAGTGAATGTGGTGTTAAATGGTCGGATTTCAGAAAATTGAATGGCTCTCTCAAGTGTTTAGAATGCTGTGCACAGTGGAAGCTTTCTTACAGTACTTTTGAGGCTCAATTCTCTCAGAAGAACGTCACACCCATTGCTTTATATGATACGGGCTGGATTCTGTTCCAGCATTCACATTTTTAAGGGCCAGATTCTGATCGCTTTAGTTGAACTAATCCAAACTGTCTTTCTACAGTTAATGTTTGTGTACTGTGAATCACTGCCAACACCAAGGACTAATTTGTCTGCTTATTTTTTTATGTTGAAAAGAGTCCTGATGATTAGTGCCAAATTGACAATCTTCAGGATTAACTCTTTAAGCTAATGTCAGAACAAGAAGCAGTAGAGATTTCTACATGCTTAACTGGGCAGCGAATCCTAAAGATATCCTATCTTTGAAAAATTTATCTCTAAAGGTAGAAAACAGCCAAACCAGTTCATATCCTTGTAGAAGAATGTTTTTGAAAGTATATCCAAAATGTTTAGTTTTTAAGTCATTAAAATACTTATTTTAGTAAAATGAGCAGTTTTCATTAGCCAGTGGCACTGCATATATCTCATGAAAGATACAATATATTATGACTGCAATATACAGACTTGTGTAGAGTTTCAGCTCTAATACATTGAATATTACTAAGGCTGAAAGACTGGCTTCAGTTCCTGGTGTGACCACAGGGTGGTTATTGCAGAAATATGGCTAAAATACTCCCTTCAGCTAGTGATGGTAGTATGAGAAGAGAACTCAGAAGAACATTTTCGAGACTCCTTGTAACCTTTTTGACTGAGGCTTGTTAAGTACCTCTATTTGAAAATCAGCTTCTATCAGGTGGAGCACTGCTAACCAATCTGTCACATTCAGTGTACAGAGGAAAAGTCTAGTGTCTCCAACACCAGACATTGTTGCTGAGACATGCTTGTTGTGGAAAGACTGTATCTATCACTGTCTTTTGACATGTTCAGAGACTATTAAAAATGAGTCTAGAATGTGTCTCATGAGTGAGAGCATACTCTAAGCCTGAGCATCCCATTTCCTTGAGAGGATCAGTTATGACCAAAGCATTTCCTGTGAGTGGTTGCTCAGACTGCACTTTAAATCTTTCAGTGGTGGGTGGAGACTCTGAAATCTCCCAATTGGTCTCATTTGGATTCTTAACGGTGCTTTTTATTTAAAAAGTCTTTCAGTCTAACTTATGAAGACAGTAATGGTGGGTAGGACTGCAATTCAGATTCTCCCTATACTTGCCAGGTATACTAATGATTTACTTAAGTTTAGATGGACAGCCTGGGAGACAGTTACCAAATGTTTGAACAGCCACAATTCCTGTCTTTGCCTCTTTCCTTAATGTGAGCCCTTACCTGCTTCAGAAAGGTAGGCAAAATTAAAAAGAAGCATCTGTACTTACTCTGCTGGGTTGTCAGCCATATCTGACAAGGGAATCCTGGAGTTTTAAACACTATAGTTGTGCCCCAGATGCATTCACAAAACATATTTTATCCAAAACTATGTAAGACTTGATTTTTAAATATTTGCAGAAGTATGGGCTGCAGTGAGAGCTTAATGGATTTTGATATTGTAGTAATATTCTATGTCCATATTGCAGTAATATTCTTACACAAGCTGTACAAGAAAAACATGAGCAGCATGGCTCCTGAGAAAATATTGTTTCTAGTCACATACGATATTTTGCAGCTGAGCCTGGTAACACACTGCTTAGCTGTTTTGCTATGCAAGTGCAGAGAACACTGTTAGCAATAAAGCCACTGCTGGTTTCTCCTCCAAAACCTCCCTCCTTGTGGTGCATTGGAAATGACTGAACTTTGGCCCTCAATCTGCTGACACCCTGAGGGAGCATAAGTGTAGTGACGTCTTTGCTTGTTTCAGCTGCACAACAGGAAACGCTCGTGGCCTCCCCTTCTTCCTGCTCTGAGAAAGTGCTGCTGCCTATTTTTTTTTTTCCCCTCCCTTCCCCTGCAGTCGAGTGGGCTGAGACCTAGTTTCAGGTCTGGGCTCGGCAGCCAGCTGGTGCTCGCACAGGGCCCCCACTGCTGCTGCCTCCTCTCCGGGGCAGCCAGTCACCTCTCTACTGCTCTGCTGTGATGGTGATGCCAGAAATACGAACTTTGTAAATTTTTTTTTAATTTGTTTTTTTTTACCTCCTGGAGAAGTGACTGAGAAGAGAATACAGTTATGTGGCAGTGGCTTGCTCCACGGAGCATGTCACTGGACACAGCTGAGCTGCAAAGACGAGGATGGTCAGGTGATGATTTGCCTAGGGGAGACGTTATCACTTCTGTGATGTAGAGGACACACTATCAGGTGGGCATTGAGGGATCCTGGAATATGGTCCCAATAGTGCTGAATAATGCTGAATATACAGGGCCTGAACAGATTTCTTTGCCTTGCTGGAATACAGAGACTTGCTTCTTGCAGCATGTTGACAGGAAACCTGTTTAACCGTCTCCAGCTGCTGCTTTTACACTTTATAACCAAAACAGGGTTATAAGTAAAAATGATAATTTGCAAAACACAAGCATTTTGCAGCTAACTTGGGGAGGAGGATTTTGTCTCAGCACAGTCAACCAGAACATTAAAGCAATACAGCATTCTTGTGAGTGAAATTTACTGATTCAGTATTCAACTGTTGTTCTCTAATGACTGGGGGGGTGTGTGGAGGGACGGGGGGCAGGTCACTTTTAAAAAATAAAACACCTATGCACTAGGGAGTTTGCATATTGTGACATGAGAAGAGGCACTGAGTAGAGTATGGTACACTTAATTTGAAAGATTTATTTCACTTTGAGTGTAAAGAGTGCTGGTACAGTTGCTTATTCATTTGTTTAATGTTGCGTAGGCATATTATTTAAGGAGCAGCTTTGGTCTGGTTCTGTAACAAGCAACTTCTGGATTTACCTCATTAATCTACCATACTACCTAACTACATAACTGTTGTTTTTAACAAGCTGGAGTTATGTAACATGAATCATGCCTGGTGAGATGCTTGAAAGCAGGGAAAAGCAAGATAGGCAAAGAAATAATGACACTTTTGGGGAATAGTATATGACTGGGTTTTGAAATGATGTGCTATGTGTTGATGCTCTCAGCTGTACAGACAGGCTCCAGATATTCATTATGAGGATGTGTCTTGAGGTAGGAATGTTTAACAGACAGAAGAGTCAATTTGCTCAGGCATAAGCAGCTCTTGGATGTTTTGTATATGTACATGCTGAATTCACCACCACCACAACCCTTCGTCCTTGTTTTTCTCTGGAAAAACATTGTAGAATTAGAAATGGGAAATATCCCTTAAATGGGGTGACTTCACATGTAAAAGAATATAGCTGGATGAGCTGTGGTTACCCCTATAAAAGGTTATATAAATCTCTCTCCTTCTTTTAAAATAGGCCCCTATAGTATCATTAGGTATATGTGCAACACAACAATCCTCTGTCTCAAGAGATTTTACATACAGTTTGTGGAAAAGAGAGGCAAGGGATTATGGGAACGCATTAGAATAAAAGCGATTTATTTTAAAGTTAATTTTTCCTTTAATAATATTACCCTGACAATTTTCTCTGCTGTTACTTAGGTTTGATCTTCAAAGTCATACCGAGTTGTTAAGCCTTGGATGACTTCTCTTTTTAGTGTCATCATGGCTACAAGTATTAAATAATAATGTCAGGAAATAAATGTACAAGAATAACAAATCTCTAGGTAAAGACTTCTTAAGAAAGGAATGGTTTAGTGCTCCTGAATTCCCCTTCAGACTGTACTTCTCCCTCTCATTTTGACCTTTGTTTTATCTATAAAATGAAATAGCTATAAACTGTGGAATAGAGTTATTATTTGAATTTTACTATTATTAACGACTGATCAAAAATGAGATGGTCTTCTACACTGCTATATGTGCACAATGGCTGATTGTGTGTAGGTAGGGGCAACAGCTGAGAAGTTACAATGACAACAGTTGCATCTCTAAGACACTGCTGTAGCTAGCACCACTGCTGATAACCTCAGCACATTGAGGAGGAGATGAACAAGATGGAAACATGTATTTTCTCACACAGGAGGCCATTCAGGTTATGGCCAAGGGATTTCAAGTAGGCACCCTAAGGAAGTGGACCATGTTGCTCATGTTATGTCCTTATTTTCCAAACAGATGCAGGATTTCTCTTGGACTGTCAGTGCAATATCCCTTAGTAGAAACTTGCTTTTTAAAATTTACAATGAATTTCAGCCTTGGGGAGCATTTTGTTTATTGTACTGACTTGACTTAGTTTTGTGCAGTTACTTTTATAGCAGCAGAAGCTCAGAGCTGGGAATCTGAATAATTGCACATAAGGACACCAAGACCTTGTAGGTGGAAGGACGTTTTCCTGAATCTGCATGATGATAGCCAAAATTAGAGTTCATCAAATGGTTTCTGTTTGTATCAAGTCAAAAACTTTTTACTTTTGACTCTGTACTGGGTTTTGTCTGACTAATAGTTATGTCCTTTCAGCAACTCCATGACTTTCTTAATGCAGATGAACAGTGTGTAGTGACATCATATAAAATTATTGAAATTTTTGTTCACACTATCACTAGTAGTGTGAGTGCATTATTCTGATGTGATTACTTAGGAGGGTTGTGGAATGTCCTTTACCTGAGTTTACCTTACTCTTTTGAATGAGAAGTATTTGTGGCTTTGTTAAGAGCCAAAACTTGTAAGGCCAGGAGGATCAGAGGGAGCATCATGGGATGCATGGGAGTTTTCACCCCACATTTTGGTGTAGTCAATGAGATGAGTATGGCTGGTTGAGACTGCCTGTGCCTTGCCTTGTCAGGTGAGAGAGTCTGTACCCCCTGGCCTTTGCTGCGGGGTGACCAAGGCTGGGCTGAGGGCTGCCAGGGGTTGAGCTGGGACAGTGTCCCAGCAGATGAGCATGGCTGCGTTCAGAGCCCATGAGAAGCAAGGATTGTTCCCCACCTGCCATGGGAAGATGTGGGCTGGCCTTCATTCTGGTGCAATTTCTGTTGATCTAAGTGTGAGTTGGGAGAGTAAGGTAAGCATGTGGCTGCTGGATGAAATAGTTAGTTGCCGCAATTGATACTGATGCACAGGCAAGGAGAGGGTGTATCTCTGTACGAGCAGACGGCAGCTTGCTCAGGAGTAAACTCTCACATCCTGAGGTCTTTGAATAGATCTTCAGAGGTTACTGGTCCAGGTCATAAGGCTCTGGACAGATGGATTTCTTGCCCTGCAAGTTGCTGTACACAGTTCCATTTTCCTTGCTTTTATTAAAAGTCTGTGTATCTTGTCCATTCAAACCCTTAAGTGTTGTCAGGTTATCAAGTTGTTCCCATATTACAGCAAAATTTGAAACCATTACCAACTCAGTTTCACCATTTTTACCTGTTAAAAAAGGTGAAGTTTAATTTACACTAATTATTTAACTAAATGAGATGCTCAGCATGAAAATGACGAGGAGCTAATTAAGATGAAATAAGTTAACAAAAAAAATAGGCCGTGCATTACATTTTTCATATTAAGCATTCTATTTGTATTTCATTACCAGCCCATCTGCAAGAGCACTTTTCTTAGCAGATTGAAGCATTTAAAAAAAACCAACAAAAAACCCAAACAAATTTACAGAAATTCTGATAAAAATAAAGAACAGATTAAGAAGGTAGGGTTTTAATAAAATCTTCTCATTATTGCAGGCTTATTTTCTCTTAACTCTGGTTGTACTATGTGCTTTGGTATGGTGTCTGCAGCCATTCGGTGGCCACCGTTTTTCCAAGTTGTGTTGCTGAAACACAACCTTTTTGTGGTGCATACTGCATAACCTGACCTGTGTGGTCTTACCTCTTTGTCACAAGAATTTGAGAGTGTTTGCATAGTTCCTGTGATTGTCCTTGTTGCAATCCTGCTACACCTCAGCCAGTCCCATTTGTACGTGCCACTGCTTTGGGAAAGAGATCACAAGTCATGATGGCTCTGCTGCTTTGTGGGGATGAGAAGCAAGGGCTTTTGTTCAGTTGTAGACAAGGATAGCCATGAGATTGTGTTGGTTGCACCATCAGTCTTACCAAGATGAGTTCAACACCATAGTGGTGTTGCCATGGTGCATGTTTCTTTGGAAGCACCAACACAACACCCTTTCCTATTGTAGAGAACTGGTTTCACCATACAAAAATGTGTGCTGTCTTTTTTTACCTCAGCTGGCCCTGGCTTTGAACCTTCCCAAACTCTAGAGATGTTTGTAGCAAGGTTTACTTCGTGAATGGAATTGTTTTTCTAAGTGTATCTTGAAAGATTTGGTTTATCTGCATGTAGCATGCTTGCTTGTGCAGTTGTTTTCCACAGTGCAGTGCTTGTAGATTATAATCCTTTCTGTTCTTGTGCCAGTTCAATTCCTTCTGCAGCAAGTCCATTTTGCTGGCATACTGCATGTGGTAAGTTGCCTGGTTGCATTAGCAAGAATGACATGTCAGCAGAAATGAAAAATTTTCTTTCTTTTAGATTCAAAATGGTAATGACAATTTTTTATAACCATTTTATGAAGATGCTCTGGGAACTAGAATAACACTGCTTCAATGTATCTTTTATTCCATTTGTAAAACTGCTTTAGATGTATGTGTTTGCGCTTGGAATTTAAATGCTTTACGTCAAAACTGACAGTGTCATATGCATGTAATACACCTTTGAATTTATGGTGGCATGTTTTACTATCTGATACGTGATCACGCAAGCTCATTAGTACATAGCTGACTTGATGTATTTACCGAAATTCTCTACCGAAGGAAGTACAGTCTAGCAGTGCTAGTGGCTAGCAGGCTAGGCAGGGACTCAGTTCCTAGAGGTTCAGTTCCTGGTTGTGCTATGCAGTTCATGTGTTTGAAGCAAGATTCACAATACTATTCACTGATTTTCATGCGACTTATATTCATACATATGTGTGAGGTACAACAATATAATTGTTGTTTTGTGTTGTGTTCTCTTTATGTCAGTTCCACATCCTTATCAGAGATGTCCTGTAGACAGATGTATTCTGCCATTGATCCCTGCCTACAGGGACCCAGTAGGGGGTTTGTGCTAAAACTGACTATGGGATTTGAAACTTAATTTTTTTTGTTTGTATCGGTTTTTAAATGACCGTTTTCAAAGCTATTCATAGTTGTGCAATTTACTGTGAGCACCTCTGCTGGTAGTATTTATGCTATTAAACACAGAAGTCATCACAAAACTCAGGCTACATATGGCTTTGGAGTACAGTTGCGTCTCCTTTACTTAAGAAAGAAAATAGCCTGACTAAGGTGCAGTCAGCAGCTAAGGTATGAGAGAAGGGCAGCATGCATAGATGCAGATCCAGATGTTTAAATACTGTGTTTAGAAAAATATAAATTGTCATTGCTATACACATAGAGCTTATAGTCTTTCACAGCCACACTCTGGCAGCTTAGAGTGGATGATGCTGTGGGACTGTGTTGCCCCACTTTTCCCAGCTACCTGGGCCTTGGTGGTCAGGCTTGGACCTCACCAGTGAGAGAAGGCAGACCGTGAGTGGTCTTGTCTTCTCTCCCCCATGGGTTTTTCCCCACTGTGGATTTGCAAGTTTAAGACTTAGGCAGTAGTAGTTTCAGTCATTAAAATGATTAAACTTACTTAAGCTTTTGATACTGCTATCTTGTTATTCTCTGTGTTGACAACGATGCTTCTGGTACACTTGTGAGGTCCTGCATGTTCACAGTCCTGTCTGCTTGTCTTGTACTTTGTTGCTTGGATACTTCATGCATGGAGCCTAGGCCTATCTTAGCCCATTGAGTGAGTGCATCACTTAGCAAATGAAGAAAATGCTGTGGCAGGGGAAAATGTAACATATGGACCCAGTGAAAAATGGAGTTCATTAATAACTGCCAAATCTGGTGCTTAATTAGCAAAACCTTTAAGCAAAACTTTAATTTCAGGCAAATTCCTGAACTGTAGTGAAATTACCAGATCCTACACATGCTCCTGAAGTTAAGTATATGCTTATATACTTCGTAAATAGAACTGGCTTACTGAGCTGGAGCCACTGTGGGGAATTTTGGGACTCCTCCTGCTTACAGTATTTTGCAGGAGAATTTAAGGGTGTAGAATGACACCAACTGTAACCACACAACAATCTCCTCCTGTTCCCAGGAACTCCAAATTATTTTCCTTCTCACATGCAAAGTTGTATCAAGAGCTGCATATAAAAACCCATCTGTTGTCCATATTATATCAATAGGAGGAGAAATTTTAGACTTCTGAAATATTCTGGTTATGTGTTCTATCCTGCTGTCATCTGTCTTTCAGCTACAAGCCATTTCATGTAGTTGCACTTACTTGTAGCTACTCAAATCTTTTCCCTCCCGTGAACAGATGAAACTCTGAGTTACCTAAACTGCAGAAGTGGAAGCAGAATGCTACGAACTGGTAGTGGAAAGAAATGATTGCTTTCAAAATATGATGCTTTTGATAATTTTTTTTTGTTATTAAGTATAGGAATAAGTAATTAATCATCCAAAAGTTGTTTTATCATATTTTTCATTACACAGTATCTTTGAAGTACCATCGACATCTAGGCACGTTTTCATATAATTTGTGACACAAATATGTGATGTATAACTAAATATAGTCATTTTGGTTTTCTTTTTTTAGTTTTTACAGTAAAATATGATTATAATTCCAGTGCTGCTGGTTGTAACTCACCTGTTGTTGATCCAAATTTCCTGTGTTGCAGTGGCAGTAGCATAAATGTATTTATTGGCAGACGCTGCTTTTCCACAAGACAGCAGGGAAGTTCATCGGTGATATTTATTTTAGTTTAATTGTTACATTTTGGTAAAACAGCCAATTGTGACAGAACTAGAGAAACAGTATTGTATCATTTCAGGTTTGGAAATTCGCAATTGCAAATGAGTAGTCAGGGCAGTGTGTGTATGGGTACTTACATCTGTTACAGCTTCAAGGGCTTTTCTCCCACCGTTTTCAAGCAGTATCTTCTCACTGAGGGCTTCAGGGTTTTTCAAATGCTGCACTACATCCTCCTGGGAAAACACCATGGGAGACACTCAAGCAAGAGGAGCTTTGTAGCAATTTCCCAGTGAGATACAGATCACAAATAATAGAAACTGTCCGTCTCATGGTGGTTGGACAGCTGGGCCATAGATGTTTGTTCATGAGAAATTCAGTGCTAAGTCCTGACTTTATTCCTCATCAATCCCCTCTAAAGGTTCTTGCACTGTATTAGAGCAGCACTCGTAAGCAGTTGACCAGTTTTCTTCTGTACGAAGAACACAAAAGATTTTCACCAGATGTGGTTATCTGCTACACAATTAATTTTACTTCTGTTTCCTCTACCTAAACCCTGGTCTCTTTTCAGCAATTTAGCATTTCCAAAGGTTCACTTGAGCCTTTAAATGATCCTCTTGGAAACTGAAGGTCCCTAGGGTGGGAGCATTTGTCAGGAGCCATTCCTTAACAGATCAGTGTGCGGCCTAAGAAGATCCCGTCAATGGCTGTTCACAGATTCCCAGAGGAATCTCACAGGAAAGTTCTGATAAAGCAGGTTTTTCCCTATATAGAAAGATTTTGAGGACAAGATTTGGGCTAGGATTAATCCAACAGGGAACAACTGAAAAAATTCAAAATTCGTCAAGGGAATAACTTGGGTCAGAGGGCAACGCTGGTTTCCTCTGTTTGTCAAGACATGAAAAAAGAGTAGTTCTGTTTTAGACAAGCAGGTGGTAAGATGCTTTTGATGGCATGGTTTTGCATCTCAGTACCTCTGTTTTATCTGCAGATTCTCTGCTTTCTTATGACTCAATATGGAAGGTTTTTCCTTTAATGTGAATGCTCTCTCTTGTCTGAGCAGAAGTTGGAATCGGAAAGAATTTCTGGCATCTGAGTAATTTTGAGAGTACTACCTCTTTGTTGAATGTCTTTAGAGGAATTATTAAGGGAAGACAGACAGACATAGGTGTGACATTACACACAGTATGTGATTGCAGGGTTTTTTTTTTTAACCTAGGAAGCAAGGTTACAAAGGAGATCTTGGGAGGAAGGCAGAATTAATTCCTTTGAGAATAGTTTCCAGATAGGAAGCTGTGTGAAAATGGTTAGATTTTGGAATTGTGTGATGTAAGTGATTTTTTTTATTAGTGTGACTATTATTTTCTGTGTGGTAACATCTAAAGACTTCTATGAAGATGTAGGCTTCCTTGACTTTACGTCTTCAGACACACTGAATTTACAATTTAATTATCTTACAGATGAAGAGAGGGAAAAAATGTTATCACAGGGATCAAAGGCATAGACAGATTGTGAGATGCTCTCCATGGTCAGATACAGAAACTGTGGCAGCTAAGAACTCAGTCTGTTTCTCAAGTCCTATGAGTTAGTAGCACTCGCAGCACCATATATGCAGCACTTAGCATCACAAAGGTCAATCTTACAGTGCTGTGTATGCCTTTAGCTCCATGTTAAACCTTCAGCAAACCTTTTTCTACTGAAGCTTTTGACATACTTAGTTTATTATCTTTATGTTGTGATTCAGACCTAAATTTGTTTTATTCTTAAGTTGAAAGGTCCCATCTGACAGAAAGCACATTGATTTTGGGAAGATTTATGGAATAATGTCAGATGCCAATATTTTAAAAAATGTTACTGCCTTACAAAAGTGAATTTCTCGTTTCCTTGTTTAGTAATGTATTCAGAGCACTTGAACGGAAGTTTTGGAATAAGGAGATTTCTGCCCTTGGGGAGGTAGTATCCTGTGCTTTCGTTAGGTCATGTCAGGCCATTGTTTTGCTTTTCTTATCATAAAGATCTTGTGTCTTTATTCATGCTCAGCTGTGGACTTGAGTTTCCCGGAGGAGAGTGACATAATTAAGAAGTAATACTACAAAATCATATGTTCTCTGTAGCTATGTTTGTTTAGTTGAAGGTAGTTCTGATCTGTAGTTATGTATAGTAATAGGTGGTGTAGATCCATAGCAGTAATAAATGGTATCTTACATCTCTCTCATTATAGCTGAAAGGAAATAGGATCATTCTGTATGAAAATACATTGGCTGAGAGATTCAGGATCACCTGTCAAATGACTAGTAAAGCTGGGGTCTCTTGATCCCTGCTGGTTTTCACCTCTAGCTGCCAGCTGAGGTTCTCAGAGGCTTTGTCTCTACTAGTAGATTACACGGTGGCAGGGTATGGGAAAGGGCACATTTAATTTATTGCTGTAGATGAAGCCACTGGGGAGGACAGTTAGGTACACAGAGTGGTTATCAGTAGAAGTCATTAAAGCAGGGTGATTAATGTGGTGCCAGAGAAGGGCATACAGTGTGTTGTGCTTGCACTTAAAATCTGTGAACTGCTACACAAGGTCACGCAGACTAAATACAGTCTTGGTGAGAGGAGTCATAGGAGGAAGAAAGGCACTGCCAGACTAAATCGAGAGCTTATATTGCTGTGCAGTTTTGTCACATGATGGAGGAACACCTCCTTGATGACTTGCTAATAGGATGGACAAAGCCTCTCTGTCTTGCCTGGTAAATCTGGCTTGGTTCCGGTGTGACAGAGCTGAGATATTAGCATAAATGATGTGAGCAATAGCTTTCCTGGTCATAGCCTGGGATTCGTGTGGCTCCTTTGCAAGTAAGCAAAATTTCTAGCACTGACAGTGAAATGCCTCTGTCCAGAATGAAATTTATTGTTCTGTAGAAAGAAGCATGAGAAGGCAAGGTTTGTTAAGTTTCATATGCTTGGGACTCTTGCTTTGAAATGTGTTATTCCACTTCCTCCAAGTTTTCCTTGGGGAAACAATTTGGATTTACTATACATTTTACCATTGATTTTTCAGTTGTCACTAACTGGTTTTGGCTGTGGTTTGTGTTTACTTTTATTCTCTGTCAAACACCGCCTCTCTGCTTGCAGCCTGTACTGTGATGTGTAGGTTGTATTCTATGTAGAGAAGGCAGCAGAAGTCTTGGTAGATGCTGGGAGAAGAGCAGAGGTGCTATGGATGACCCCATAAAACACACAGTAGATGTGCAGCAACTGACAGATGTGGCAGCCCGCCTGGTTGGCAGAGAAGCTGCATCCTGCACAGACCTCGGTTTTCCAAACCAAGGATCAACATGGTCTCTTACAAAGAAAAGTAAGTTTCACCTAGGGTATTGTAGTCTTTGCAGGGGACAGCTCTGACTGAGAGAAACTGAAGGAAGAGGTCCTGGCAGAGATTTTACACTGAGGTTCTCTTCTTCACTTAAGAGGTAACAGCAGAAAGAGATGAAGCTGCACAGCCATATGAATAAATGTGCAGAATCTGAAACTTACACTTCTGGCTTGTCTATCACATACCATCCTTTTATAGTGTGAGAAAAAAAGTCCACCTCCAAGTTTCAGCTGCCCTCAGCAGATGTGCCATTACCTTTTGTCTCAGTGCACAGCCGTAATCTCATTCTGAAAAATAAGATTTTACCTTCCACTTACCCTTCTGGAGACAGCTTGTCAGAGCAACATGGTACTGCAAACTTATCCTGCTTAATGTCAGCTAATTAAATTCATTTTTGAATATAGTACCAAGCCAATTTAATTCTGTCTTTCAGAGTCTGCAGAGACAGTTGTGACTCTCAGATGGGTTTCTGTCTCTGATTAGTGATCAAATCTCTTTGTGCTTTTCTAGACTGACTCTCTGTCTGTCTTTTTCTGTGTGTCTCTCACCTGTACTTAGGATGTTAGGGGATGGAGTGTTTTTTCCCCATATTTTTATATCCTCGGGATCTACTGTCACATTTGACAACATTCTCTCTACTATGGCTTTCATTCTCTTAAATGAAAGTTTCATTACTGTGGCTGGAATAGAATACTGTGAAATTCTGCTGTTAGACCTTGATTTCAGAGGTTGTTTTTCAGAAGGATTAATCTTTGGAGGGATGGGTATTGGAGTGACCTTCTAACCCTGAGCTCGTATACCCGCCTCTGGATGATCATCCACATAACAGTCCACAACAGAGTCCAAGTGCAACAGCCTCCAGCAATGTTTACTGTCTGTCACTTTCAATGTATTTTGTGAGCACAAACATTCATGAAAATAAGGGGTAGAATTAAAAAAAAAATAGATTAGTCAAAAAAAAAGAGAAAGGTCAAAGCAAGTCATACTATCACGAAGAACAATATACTTGATTAATTAAGGAGTTCTGGTGGAATCCATCATGCTAGGAACAATCTTAATGAGTGTTTTTTTATTTGAAATGCTCTCTGTGCAGGTTGTCAAAGACAGTAAAAGAAACAATAGTTCATATGAAGATATTTATGCTTTATCTTCTGTACAGCTCTGGCATGCCCATCACTCCCTTTGTGCAGCTTTGTGCCAGGGAGTTTCCTGTTTCTAAATTCCCCAGTGCTGTTGGATGGCAGATTGTCGTGCATCACCGTGGAACCTCCTGCTGCAGTTTACCTCCTGTTTGCAGCTGCATTTTCTTTCTGTCATTCTCTTCTTGCTTTCCCTCCCACTTGGTGTGACTTATTTTGTTTGGACCTTACAAATGCAGAACTGAATTGTTGTTATCAGCAATGCAAATCCTGCTTACTGAGAAACTATTGCTCGTGTTCCTTTCAGAGGAAAACTGGAGTGTATGGGGAGGCATGGTTTGAGAAGAAGCTTGTAACATCGTCGTGCACCGTGCTTGTTCTGTATGGAGGAAAGGTCTTCAGTCTGCATGAATGTCTGTCTGACATATTTTACAGGCAGTTAATTTGTCCATCCATTCTTTGTGTTGCATAGTGAAGTATACAAGTCCAGTAGTGTAGCTTTTGATGGCAGAGAGAACTAAATACCAGCTTTCTCACCTTTACGGAAATAATGCTGAAGTTGTAAAACAGAAAAAAAGGTACCAAGAAATTAATACTTGGGACTTAAATTTATTGAGAGGAAAGGACAGAAAAGTTTTTTTGCTCATTAATTACATTTTTAAATTAAATTTTAAACTCTGTTTTTCTGGAAAGCTATTAACAATATATTTTTTTGAAATTAGAAGCTATAAAATCCATAATAAAATATATTATATGATCTGTATCTGGAGAGTTTTTGAGGCTTAAGGCCTCCTGACCTGATTTTAGCAAATGATTCAATGCTTGTATATAATAAGTGTAAGCATTTGGTTTTGCTACTTTGTCCATTTCATAAGTCATTGTTCATTTTTCAAAAGAGCAAATAGTATATATTGAAGGTGGAGAAAGAATTGCTGAAACTCTGATAAGTCCTAGGGCACAGCATTTCTTTTATAGGAACTTCCTAAAGTTTCTAAACCTGTGCTTGTTAGGCCTCTGTCAGTCTGTTGGTGTGACTTTGCTGTGTGCATTGATATGAATATTTATAATACAAAAGATTGATGTACTTTGTTGTAAGAAAGGAGTTCTTTAGGGTGAGAGAGTAATTTATCTGTAGCTTAATAAATATAAATGCAATTTTAAAATTGTCTTAAGACCTGGAGACTTAGTTTTAAGAAGTTGGAAGAAAAAATTTCAACTTCCATTAATTTTTCTGTGACTAATATTGCATTTCCTTAAAACATTGCTTTTGAAACTGGATGTCTTTATTGATAGTGCTGAAGATTACCACTATCTAGCTGTAGAAAATGAATGGTTGGGACAAGAATTTTGTGTATTTTCTTATCATTCTCTCTTTCTGTAGAGACTATATTGACTTGTATGTTTAGTTCTCAGTCTTTCTCCCACTAAGATTTTAAGTATTGGATCCCAAATGTATTCCTGTCAGCACTAGCCATTTCCAGAACCACATCTTTAAATTCCTTCCATATAATTTCCTTTTTCATATTTCACAACAGCTTCCATGCTTCTGCTTCACTTTCGCCCTAAAGAGACGCTTCTAGGTCTCGCGATTTTTAACTGTATTTTTGGGACTTTAGTGTTTGTTTCTCACCAGAGGTAAGGCACTAGGAAGTCTGTGCTGGAAAGATCTTTGTGAAAGATCAGTTGCTCCAGGGTGCCTCTTGTTCCACCAGAAGTTGTTCATTTTGAGCAGTTTTGGCTTTCTCCTATATGGTCTCTGAGATCCCTCCATCTCAACTGTGAGCAGAGAGGCAGTAAGCTCTGAAATGGGGCATGACTTGTGGCCTTGAAAATCTGGACCATGGCTCTGTCCTGGCCAAGGAAGGGGATAAACACTCAGTGAAGTAATCTGAGCCAAAGGGAATGAAATGGAGAATTACAATCTAAGTTCCTACAGGACACAGAACAGCAGGAAGCCTGTGGTAGCTGGTGACAGCTACCAACCTGAATTAGGTTTAAAGTGATTCACTAGAGATCGAAGATTGCGTTTCACTTGGTTCCATGCATTGCTGTATATTTCTGTTCATGATGTAGCTACTTGGTGGTCATTCTTTTCAATATATGGGGTGCTTTAAGACTTTAAAATGAGAGTATTCATGAAAGTATTAATTTTCCAACTGTACTGTTAACAGGCAGCAAGAAAACAAGAAGGAAAAATGTTTAAATAAATTATTCACTGGAAAAGTTCAGGTAGTTTACAAGGTAAATGATTAGATGCAGTCATTAGGCATCGATTAATTAAATGACTCCAAATAAATCTAAAAGCAGAAAAAGAATATGTTGCACATTTTCCTGGATTTTTTTGTTGAGGACCATAGGCCATGCTTACCCTTCTGTGGAGAGGACACTATAAATGAATTCTTTGGGAAGGAAGATTCTTTTTTAAGTCATGAATATGTTGAGAAAAAATTGCTTTTCTAGGTAAAACGGAGTTATTAGAAAACAAAATTTAAGCAGTTTGATAGAACAGATGTATCCAATGCTCACAATCCCCAGGCCCATCCTGTGGTGCAGCCCTGCCAGCGTGCCTTTGCTCCATCTTCCCTGTGTCAGCCAACAGTGGATTCACATACATCAGACCTCCATGAGTTTCCTGGTGACCATCTGTTGCTTGAGCAGTAAGGGGTGGCTGTGAGAGAAAGGGAAGGAGCTGCTGCTGGGGTTACAGGGTGGAGGCGAGTGAATGAATGAGACAGTGCCTCATCCTCAGCTAGCCTATTCCAGCAGGGCAGCCTAGGAACATCCCCAGCACAGAGCCAGGGAAGCTGCCTGTCTGCCTGGAGAGACAGGGGTCTTCTCCATGAAGGGGGGCGCAGCTGAAATCCTGGCAATGGGGTACGGCAGAGCTCTGTGCCTTCTGCCAGCCAGGGCTGTCTCTGGGTACTGCTAGCAGTCACTGTCTTCCTCACTGCTGCTGAATGCCATGCTATGGCTTAGCAACTCATCTCAGTGTCTGGCATTTAAGTATGTGTATAGTGAAATATATGTGTGCCCTACTCTATGCTGATTGTGTTTGTCTTCTTGTATATATACTGTTCCAGAGCAGGCAAACATTAGACATTACATTTTAGCATCATACCTATGGGCAGAGCACCCTTCACCAATAATTTTTTGCTGTTGTTTTGGACCATGAAGTATGTTCTTTGTAATTTAGTCTTTACGTGGTTTTACAGTTGCTATTGAAGACCAAATATAGAGTATAGGAGACACTGACTTGCTTAGGTGGCAGCAAATGAAGATGTACATGGCGCTACATGGTGCTGCAGGGTGTTGTGGCTGGTCAGTGAAGCATAATAAAGGCAAGAGCCAAGCCACTTGGAGGTACGAAGAGTCAAAGAAACATTAGAGTAATTAAAAAAAATGTAAACTATGGCTAAAATCTAAAACCATCAGTTTTTGAAAATTCTTTGTTATTTACTAGAATTTCCTCTTGAAAACCTCTTGCCCTGGGATGAGATGCAGCTTGTAGAGCAGGAGGAAGATCAGCTTCTGTTTGGGGAGGCTTGATTAAAATAGATAAGGCCCCAGCTTTATCTCTTATATGACTTCTTATTGCTGTGGGTGTGTCTGTACGTGCATGTGTTGGTATATTTCTGGGTATCCCTTAAGTCATATTACTCACATTTTCAAAGTCAAGAGAACCCAATTATTCTGTCTTTTGTATCATTAACTGTGTTTTATAACTTTCTCCACATCCTCATGCTAAGAAAAAACTTTTTCAGCTCTTAAACTGGAAAGTTTGTTTGCTTACTGCAGTGTGTCTTGTCATTGGAGACAACACTGCTAGTAAAAGCTTTTTTTCCATATCTGCATGGTTACCTGCCAAAATATTTAAAAACAGACTCACCCAGCAAGTGATTTGAAATTATCAAATTTTAATAAACAAGATGATTGTAGTCACCAATAGGAAATAAATGCGTTCTTAAGACCCCTAGAACTCAAGAGAATAGTTATGAGAGCTCCAGTGTAGTGTGTTCTTCCAAACCAGTGATTTCCAGTGTTAAGTGAAAAAAAAAAAGAGCACAGACCCTTTTAATGCACAGGAGGAATGTGTGAAAATGCACAAATGTATTAGCAGAGCTTGAGGTAAACCTCTGAATATGATAAACTTACTATCTGGATTTATTATATTTTCAGGCAGGACCCTCATCTGATATGTGATCTACAGTGAGCTACTTTGAATCATACGATGACAATGTTATCACTGCCACATCTCTGGGAACCAGTTGTTCATAAGTATACGGTATGTGAGTGTCTGCATCTTACATTAACCATTGCTTGTTTGAACAACAGAGAAACAATAACATGAAGGTGCTAAAAGTCACTGAAGTAAATGTTAAGCCACATGTGCAATCAGTTACCCTGCGCTGTTCCAGCAGATGTTTATCTGTTAGGCCTGGTCTGTATAGAGAATAGTCAACTGTTTTAACTTTAACATGTGTGTGTCTACAGATATTGGCAGAAACATTCTACCAGTGTTTCCTTTGGATGAAGTTATGCTGGTGTAGTGATGATATGTAGATATACAGATGATTATTCTCTCCCTTAAGCAGGAGGTGGTGGTAGCAGTACCATGAAGGGTTCTGTACTTGAACTATATTGCTGCACTTACAGCAGTACTAGTTTTGCATTTAGGAAAGGTCTTTAATTGCTTTCCTCCTTCATTCTGTTTTCAGTCTGGTCAGTCTAAATTAGATTAATTTCACACACCAGTGAATCCCTAAAGAAGTGTAAATTAACTCCATTTTACTAAACTCAGCCAGATGATGGCAGTTATTCCCTTGATGTTTATCTTTATATCACCCACTGTCTTTGACCAGGATTTCAATAGGAATTAAATCCATATATTGAGCCTTTTTTCCTCACCCTGTATAAGGAAATGGAGACTGAGAGCCCAGTCTGATGAAGGGAGGCTGTTCAATTTATGGCCTACAAGGCCAAAAAAATCTAAGGTCACTGATAGCTGGCATGTTTTTCTTTTCTTTCAATTGTTCAGGCTTGAAATTGTTAACACACACTCAAGTCCTCTAAAACCATGGCAAGATAGTTTATTGAGAGTGGTTACATAATTGTTTTATGTTCTAAAGCAGTACATAGCACACTTCATAGTTGTTTGCATGGAGCATCTTCGTCTGATTTATGGCCCCACTGCAACTCCCACTGAAGCTGGTGGAAAAAAGTTTCTTCATACTGATGAGAGTTGAATTGTGCTGCATGTAGCATCTGAGATTTCTGTTAAAGTAATATTCACTGCATGAATTTTTAGTGATTAGCCACTTCTTAGGATTAAGTATTAGAGATACAAGCGTATAATAGAATTACAAGGAAAATGGATAGGCAAAATAACCAGAAGAGGACTCAATTATTGAAATGCTTGTCTAGCTTCAAAAGTTACAAAGTGATGGGAGAGATGGTTGTTTGATCCAAAAGTATATATATGAGTTTAATATGGATTATCTTCTGCTACAGCAGTGATATGAGAGAGGAAAAGCAAGATAAAAGTCTTCAGGGAGCAGCAAGAGAATGATCAATGAAGCATGATCTATGTAGTGTGTTTGGGGAGAGCAGATCACAAGTTGGGTGACCTGTGTGCTGGATGGTGAAGGTTTCCAAATCTGGCTGTACAGTTCAAACAGAAGCTCCCAAAGGCAACATGTCTCATTCAAGTGAGAGAGCTTTGCACCTGCTTATGCTTGCAGGGCTTCTAGCACACCTTTGTAGCCACCCTCAGAAATCTGTGCTGGTGAAATACCATTAACATGATCCTTTGCAGACCTTTTGTATTTGTTCAGATGTTTTCTCTTCATCCATATGTAAGTACCTTCTCAGGAGGGATATAGGATTAAGAGTCTCTATTGCTCATATTTCTTCTGAGTTGATTAATTTTTAAACATTCTGAATTATTTTTTGTAGGTGTTTCTGTAAATAAGTTGTTTTGGGATGTGTGTGAGCATTGGTAATGGAAAACTGGTTTGAAGAAGATGAGTTTCATGTCCTGCGGGGGCAGAGGTCTGGAAAGGACCCAGCAGACCAGCTGGTCTGCTTTCCTTCCATCAGGGGTATCTCGTCATGAAAAGCATGAATGTGTCTTGGTTGACATTTTCGCTGTTCTGGTGGGATGTGGCTTTTTACAGGTGGAAGGGACCTCTCAGAGAGCCCAGGGCAGGTGGCAGGAAGAGGCGGCTGTCAGAGTGGTGACTGCTTGGAGATCTTCATGTTCCCTAGGCACAAAAAACAAGCAGCCATCTCAGAGCTGTGCTTTTAATAAACTGTAGGGCAGGGGATGCTGTGTCTACCACCTTGTGAAATTTCTGATACATGGTAATAACCTTCACAGATCTGCCATCTACCCAAATCAAAATGAAATTGCCTTTGACTGGTGAACATAGCAGTCCGAAGGAAGTGAAGGTTTTCATGTTTGTTTTTCCTTTTGGGTGTTATTTTGGTTTTCCTCTTTTGCCAGTGCTCATATAGCATTGCAAACATTTCAGGAAACTAATCTGCAGGAGCACAGCTTATAAAAGATCGACCTGCCAGAAGAGGAGGCTCTGTTTATTACAGAAAAGCTACTGAGTGACAGCTGAAAAGATTACACACTTCTATAGGAAATAAAATTTGATGTAATATAGTGGAAGAATGACAAAATGCAAAGTGTATATATAAACTATTTGTGATTATTAAGCAGTAGAAAAATGAAAACTTGAGGTTCAATAATGTGCATGTAATTTAGATATGGATACAAATTCCCAATAGGTTTTTGAAAATTTGGCCCTCCACTTTGCTTTCCCTTCTCTCAGTGTTGTTACTTCAATGTGGAATCTGATTAATGTCTTAGAATCATAGAATGACTTGGGTTGGAAGGGACTTTTAAAGACCATCTAGTTCCAAACTCCCTGCTGTCAGCAGGGACACCTTCCACTAAACCAGGGTGCTCAGAGCACCATCCAGGCTGGCCTTGAACACTTCCAGGGCTGAGGCATCCACAGCTGCTCTGGGCAACCTGTTCCAACGTCTTGTAAAATTGTATGTCCTATGGTGTCCAGTTAGATGACATTCTTCAGCACAAGGTGCATATGTAACACTAGACTGGGAATGAGAGGCAAGACCTTTCTTCTTTGCTCCATCCTTTTCGCATATGGATATATAGCGCCAACAGGGAAACTTTTCTTTCCTCTCTGCCCATGTCCTTTGCTGAGGCAGTGTGTGACGCTCCCTGATGCATGGAAGTCCTAGCCCTGTCCCTGCTGCTGACTGAAGGCTGGTGTCACAGGTGTTGGGAGGGACCCATTGGGGATTGTTCAGGTGACACACATGGTTGGTACTGAGTTCTTTGCTGCTCACCCAAAGTACATGGCAGATGATGTGTCTCCTCTTCCTCTCCTCCTTGGAGTCAGTCTGTGTGCTGCCAATGAGCCCAGCTTTCTCCTAGCCAGATGCTTCACAGCAAAACAAAGGTTTTTCTTTCAAAGGGGATGGTAATAACTTGCAACACTTTAATAGTTTTTCCTATAAGATTTGGTTACCTGTAGTTGGAAAGAATAAGCAGGACTTTGGCAGATTTAACTTTACTAACCATCGTAAATCCTTTCCTTTTTGACTCTAATCAGTCCCTGGGGTCCTTTTAATGCTCTTGACATTGCACTGGCCTTTAATCACAGCACGATATACATTTTCCTGTAACTAGAAAACTGATGGTGAGAGCCTTATGTAAACCTGAGGTACTGGATGCAGCAATGGGGACGTGCGACTGTCAGATGCTTGCTGACAATGAAAGGAGAAGAACTTATGCTGCCAGCACGGCTCTTCCCTCGGTGGAGGGCAGGAGAGGGAACCTGAAAGTGCAGGCACTCAGAGGGTGTTGTGTGTACCCATTATCACCTGGGAACAGGGGACTAGCTGGTTTTCTCTGGCCCAGTCAGAGAGACAGCGATGCTTTTGTGTCTTACACTAGCAAGTAGGGGGGTGCTGGGGCCAGCCCTGCCTTAGAAAGCCCCTCTATGAGCAGCCCCCAGCTGACATTCCCGGGGCAGTGAGTGGCTGGAGCTTGCCAGCGGCCGTCATGCTGTTCCAGCCGCCAGGAACTGGAGGCCAGGAGTGGCACAGCAACCAGTCAAATGTGCGTGGGTGGAGGCGCTGGGTGAATGGGTCTTTTCTGTGCTGGGGACAACGCTTAAAGGAGGGAGTGTTACCAGGTGGTCGAGGGGCAGGCACCAAAGCAACAAATGCCGCCTTCATAAAATCACTACCTGGGTTATTGCCTCTCTGTCCAGCCCGCGCACAAAATCCTCCGGAAACCAAGAGGGGAATTCCCCGGTCGGTAGTCTGTCTGTCTCTCTGCTGTCCAGGAATTCATGGGAAGGAAAAGGCATCCCAAGAATCTGCCCTAGTGTGCAGGGACAGTAAATTCCCTCTTGTTTTTTCATATACACAAGTCAGCAAGTTTCTTCAGCAAATGCCTTAATTTTAAGCTTAATACTATGCAAATATTTAACTTGGGACAAAAGTTGGCTTCAGACCATGGACTGGTTTCCAGCTGTTTCTGCAGGTACAAATCCAGTGTTTACTTACACAGATGGCTATTTATTTATTTATTTATTTACTATGGTAATCTTTTTATAATGAACTTGGATATTTGTGTACCCTGTTTTTGCTTTAAACATAAAAATCTATGTATTTGCATTTTGTGTACAGGCATTCTCAGGAGCTTTGGCAAAAGGCTCAGACCTGCTGAAGATAATAATTGCAGGCTGAATCTTTAGGATGACAGAGAATTTTATTGACTGTTTTTTTCATTAAGTGCCCAAAGCTGTGCTCACCACTGACAGACCACCAGCCTAGGTTATGAAAGAAAAGTGTTGAAAGATTTGATGCCTGCTGCAGGAGCTTTATACTGTAATTTGGTTGTCCAGAGAAATGGGTGCAAAGCATATTCAGAAGGAGTGTCGAGAGTGTTAGAAATAAATATGTTAACTAGGTTTCAAAAAAGCTGCTTAAATGCTACCTTGAAATATAATACTTTTCTGTATCCACATATATTTCATATCCATAAGCTTTCTATAGCACTCATCTCAGCTGCTACATGCCTGTGAACATCCCCTTATTAAAAAGGGGAAGACCATAGTCTTGTGGACCTTCTGTAATGTGCTCAGCATGCAAGCTATTGACTTCATGAAAATGAGAATAGCTCTGTCAAATGTGTTTCGTTTGCGAGTGGCAAGAGGGAAAAAGAAAACTCTGCGTGAAGATGAGCAGGCAAGAAAGACACTGAGTGCCTTAAATACTGAGGGAGTTAATGCTATGCAGTGATTTTGCTTCTGTTATAGGAAATGTAAGAACAGTATGCTTCCTGGCGCACATCACCATCCAAACTGCAAAGGTTTCAGTTCCATGGCAACACAGAGAACCCGTGTGCTGAGCACCGATTGTGCTGAAGGTGTATGTATTGATGCATTCAGAGTGAGGGGTTGGGAGTCAGCTGGGGAATAATAAAACATGCCAAAATATTTCTTGTTTATTTATTTATATAGAGAGAGTAAAGCCTTTGTTCTTAGAAAATCAAAACTGACATGAATACACCTGCCCATCCTTCCACCCCCACAACAATGCTCTCTGATTCTTTTTTACATATGTTTTTCTCAGGCAAAAAGCAAATGAAGAGGCTGTTTTGTTGAAGTTTTTTTATAAGACTGTAAGTGCAGCAGCACTTGAATGTTGCAAGAAAATGCTATTAATTCCTGATACAGTTGTATGTCTCTGGAGAGAAAGACTTGGGATGGAGGTGGGGGGAGTATATTGTTCCCAAGGTGCACTGCTTCACAGAGCAAAGTGAAGCAGTGATTGGTTTGTTTTTGTTTCTTTGGTATTTTTTAATTATTATTATTTTCCTTGATCTTTTTGATCTGCCCTCTTTCTGCCTTTCTCTACATCTATCTCCAGTTTCCCCCACCTCCCCTGGCTGAGGAGCAGGAAACAAGACTTAGCTGTGTTTCCTGACATCCAAAGAAATATAAAAGTACAAGGAAACAGTGTATTTTGTTTTGCCAGCCAACTTGGATTCACAGACCTGCATTAGAAAGGCACCTGCTCCCAGACAGGGTCAGGAGTCACCCTCCAGAATGACTGGGCAACTGGCCAGGAAATAAGTGAGAACTGGTTGTTATGCGAATTTTGTTTGATCTGCTCAGTTGGCTGTGGGAATGTAGGATGGGGGATTAGGACAAATGTATTTTGCTCAGGGTGAAGAGCTACCTCAAGCTGATCTTACCTGCTGTGCTGATGGGTGAACGAATTGCAGATGTGCAAGGTTTAAAGTCAGAGTGGACAGCAGGGGAACCTCCAGATGTTGGTATTTCTGAGGATAACAGCAGTGCTAATCTGGCATGGTAAAATTGACAGAAATAGCAATTTGAACTAGATTTACAGCTGTTTTGCATTGTTAGAACAGTCAAAACAGCCAGAACATATCAGTGGATCTAGCCTATAGATTTCAGCAAGGTTCCTCTAACTAGAGATATAATATAGCTCTGCAGTTGGAAGTTGCTGTGCCAGAGAAGAGAGGTTGACCAACTTCCAAGTGCAGAGCTGTAGTCCTCTTACTGTGCAAGAGGAGAGGAGAAATAAAATTCATGTCTCTCTTAATCTCTATTTCTTTTTCCTTTCTCTGTTTGGTTTTTTGGGGTTTTGTTGTTTGGTTGGTTTTGGGTGGTTTTTTGTTTGTTTTTAAATAGCAGCAGAAATATAATTTTTCTTAAAAACAAGGTTTGCTTCAATTGTAGTGGGAACCCTGTCTTTGAGATTCTACTTGAGGGATTTTGTCCCTGTTAATGAGACCAGTGCAACGTGGTTAAATCTTTTCTAAGGGAATAAATAGCATTGAAATAATGAAATGACCCTGACATGGCATTCCACAAAGTGGGGGATTTCACCCTCAAGGCAGCAGAGTTGCACAGTAAGAAAGTGTAATTTTTAAACCATCTCTTTCTTAGGGAGAGAAGCGCTGGTAAGCTTAAGCCCCTTGTTAATGCTACACTTGACATTCTCCCATTTTTTGTTGTTGTTGTGGCTTCTAATTTTTGCATAGCACCCCAAAACAAGGAAGCAGAGGTAACTCATTAAAAACTAGCATATGCTTCCCAAATTATGTGGCACCTTCATTTTCCTGACTCTTGACAAGGGAACTGTGCATATAACCCTGAATGATGAGGAGGAATCACTCCGGAATAGAATAGAATAGAATAGAATAGAATAGAATAGAATAGAATAGAATAGAATAGAATAGAATAGAATAGAATAAATATGGGACGTAGAAGGTTCCTGTGTATGTGTCCCAACCTGATATAACCCTCAAAACAGGCCAGCTGCTATTTGTGAGCACCTTCACAGTGGACCACCTCATTCAGCTTCGCAAGAAAGCACCGAGCGGAGCATCAAAGAAAGAAGAAAAGGAAGAGAAAAATCAAGGATGGGAAGAATGAAGAAACAGAACTAAAGCAGAATGATGATCAGAGAAACAACAGGGGGCTGGAAAGAGCACAGCACAGGAAAGAGATGTTGCTCTGGTCCCTATAAGGGAAAAATTGTTTTGCAGCTGTGATGTAGACAAAATCAAACCAAAACAAAAAAAAAGAGCAAGAAAATTAAAATACATGAAGTAGGAGAAGGAGGGAGGGGAATTCAAATTGATATGAAGAAATAAAAACACATAAAATACTTGGGTGAATTTCGTACCCTGGTCCAGCCAATTTTAAATAGGAGCTGCTAAGTTTGTAGCATCAAGAGCATGTGACCTTCTTGATGTGGTGGTTTTGAGAGCTGGTAGGAAGCAGTGTTGGGAGGTTGCTGCAGGCACCAGAATGGGTGATTTGAGGCAGATCTGTCCTGTGAACCATGGCTGGAAGCCTAAAGCCAGTATGAATATCCCCAAGGACAGTTGCCCATTCTGTGTTTGAAGACTGACATCATAAAAATGTGACCACTGCTCTCAAAAGTATCTGAGGAAGGGCTGTTGGCATGCAGGTGGGGATACAGGCTCCCTCTAGATCCCTGTTCCAGTTGTTCAAGCTATCTAGGCTACCACAAATAAAGAGCTGAATGGAAATTTTAGTTCTAGCTGTGAAAAGAAGCTTTTGAATGAATTCTACATGAAATAATGAATGTCTTCTTTCCTCCTCCTCACCACCTACGTTGTTCCTAAACATTAACATTTCGTGTCACTTGAGCTAAGTTCGGTGTTAGACTCACAGAATCCTGCTGAAAAATATACCCCTCTTTTGTGGCAAGCCAGGAAAGATGACAGTCTTGTGGTACTTTTCCTTCTCAATCTCTGCTCCGCTGGGAAAAGCAGCCAAGGCCGTGTGAAGCCATCTTCTTCCCACTCTCCTGAACTTCACTCCTAAAAATGCTGCTCCCTCAGTGGCTTTGCTGCTTCTCTGAAGGAGGCATTTCTTGTCCCACTTAGTGCCATCACTTGCTAGGGGATGTTTTCTTAGATTGTGGTGACTTTCATCGTGAGAGGAAGCTGAAGGAGATTGCTGTGGAACAAGTCATGGGCATTGCTAGCTATGCAGTTACTTAATCATGAAAGAGAAGAAAGAGATCAGGAGCTCCAAACCTCCAAATAATTTCTGCCATTTCTGCTTCCTCCTTCCTAAACACTTGGGTTGCATTTGCATTATATTTTTAAACTTTTCTTCAAACCCACCAAGGTGAGAAACATCCTTTCTCTGAAGGGTTGTTTTGTGGGCAGCAGTACCAGTGTGTGTTCTCCGTGGCTTCTCTTCCACCTTGTGTATGTTGCTGCCAGCAGGCAAGTGTCTTCGGGCTGCCCATTCGGGCTGAGGATCACACCCTGGCTCACTGCCACAGTGGCTATGCAACACCCAAGGGCTGAGCTTGGAGCATCGGTCTGGATTTCCTTCTCAGAGCCAGTTACCAATTTTCTCCAGGCATCTTAGAAGGTCATTACTGAAAAGCAGTGAGAAGATAACTAGTGTCTGCAGAGGTGGAGAAATGCATGTTCAAAACAGTAGGTTTGTCGTACAAGAAGGGGAATGGTTCTCTGGGCACTCGTGTCTGAGATACTCTGCAGTATGTAATAGGATTTCATGGTCAAAGCATGGGGACGTGAGCTTATCTGGAGACCTTAATAATTTTTCCTACTGTAGAGAAAGCAAGTGGTGAAGAAGCACAAGAAGGAAATGCTGGTGAAAACAGATCTTTTGACAGTGAGCACACTCTTGCTTGCTGCTTTTGGTGGAGTGAGTAGGGATGTTCCTGTATCTCACTGGAGAGGTGCAGAGATGTGCTGATATTTGCTTATTTTGATCAGGCCTAAGAAGCAGAAGAAAAAAATTGTATGTAGATTTGGGGTGCTGTAAGATACCTGAATCAAAGTCATCTTGATGTGGAAATTATGACGACTGGTGTTCGTGTAACCTCAAATCTCTTAACCTGTACCTTAATTTACTTCTCAGATCTTAGAGAAAAAAATCACCCTTCCCACAATGCTGTGTGAGCAGGACAGCCATTTTTGCATGACAGGAGGAGGTTTCTTCCCTTCTCTCACCTTGGTGTCCGGTCCAGCAATTAGGAATCAATTGTAACCCTGTTTGTTTCAGGCCTTGTGACTCTTTAATACTTTTCCAGCAGCAAAACTAGTATTTTTGATAGGCACCCTAGTTGTTTGTTAATTTGTTTATGATCAGTTTTCAAAGAGGTTGCTTTGATGTAGGAGGAATGGAATTCTTTGGGTGCAAATATTTGCTGTTGATTCTCTTAGTCACTAAGAGATGTTTTCCACATTAAGGTGGCTTTACTTTTAAGGGAAAATGTTAAGTATCTTCTGATACCTGATACACCAAACATGTGATTCCCTAAAGAAGAACCATTTGTTGAGCTGCAGCATGTGAGGGTAGGAGGGACCAACACTAGTCCAAGCCTTCACCATCCTCCTGAGGAGAGCAGGAACAGCCCCCTGGCCCCTCAGGCTGCTCTGCTGTGGTGGCTGCCTGCACCAGCCCCAGGACCTGAGACCCTGCTAATGCTAGTTCCAGCCATCAACCTACATCCTTGCTGATATGTCTCCATGCTAAAAGATGTCACTGTTCTTTTCCAAAAAGAACGGTTTTTTTTTCTTTTTAATAAATTCCCTTGCCACCTTTTTTTTTTGTATTTTCCAACTGCAGCTCTTTTAAGGCTCCCTGCCTCTGCAGTTCTTGTCTTTTTATAGGTTATTTTTGGAAACTGGGGAACCAGGAGGAGGGATGAAATTTAGGGGAGTTAACTGCAGTAGAAGTAGAAAATGCTTTCCCTTGATGTGCTCTTTCTTCCCTGTCTTTTCTTCTCATGACCTCTGTGGTCTGACCCCCATTGCATCACTCATTCCAGGGCAAGCCACAGCCAACCCTCATTGTGCCCAGCAAGTGACTCCTTCCCATGAGGTGGTGTGCTGGTTTGCAAGCTGTGCTCACTTCTTCCTCCCTGCAGTGGCTGCCTTTTCTCTCTTGCTTTTCTGGGTCAGCCAACTGGCCAAAAAGTGGGTTGAGCAGAGTTCTGGGAGCTGTGAAACAAACACTTGGGAGGTTATGTGTCTTAGGGTAAATTGTAGTCAAAGAAGAATGCATTTCCTTAATTGTTTCCTCAGTGGAGCATCCCCATCAAGGTGGCTTTTTCTTGAAATATCAGTTTGTTTTGCACATTGGAAGTGTTACATGCTGACTGCCAAACTTTGCAAGATAAAACAAATTCTTTGAAGGACTGGGTAATAGCAACTGAAACCTGATCTGGCAGAAAAATACCAAGAGCTCACCTTTTGGCTCTGGTGCATGAGTAGTGGTGAGCACAAACTCCCAAATGCTTGAGCTCTTCTGAATAGGGACAATCACTTTACATCTTTCATTTTCAATGAAAAAATGTAGGGAGAAGTTTTATGTGAAGGAGCACCCAAGGACTTTCTTTTTCTTGTCTAGGTTTTCAAAAATCAGTAGCACATGAAAAGACATTGACCATACAGTAAGTCAGGCTGCCCTTTTGCTAACTGAGACAGTATTTGGAAATTCACATGCCTGTGATTTGCCATGAAAATTTGCTGATGTTTACACTGCTGTCAGGTATTGAAGCCACACCATAATATTTACTGTAGGATCTTGCAGTAGATTTTAAAATAGATTTACATCACAGCACATATCTGTGGTTATGGAAATGCTTAAATAGAAGTGTAGTGCAGTAAAAAAGCTGGAATTTATGTGTACTGATAAGATGAGGTTGGTAGAGGAGGAAGTAACTTGAGTTTGGTAGGAGTATGGTGGAAATCAAAGCAGGGCATGGTTATAGATTCAGAGCAGTAACATGCTGACTTTAAAGGATGGATTTGTGTCAGCAACATCAAAAGAGGTGGTAAACCTGAATAAATAAATTTTAAAAAAGATAATTCTATACAAGAAGCTGCACAACTGATGGAAAAAGCCAGCCAAACATGAGAAGAATGAAATCAAAAGGAATGTCAAGTACTGTCTTAAAATATGTAGAAATGGAGAGGGGTTTACTACCATGCTATGACAGAGATCAATTAAATTGTATAGAATAATTATGCAAAATGTTCACTGTAGGGAAATAGTTGTTTTCTGTAGATTCTAGGAAGGAGTACTGGCATGCCGCCGGCAGTGATTTATTTTCACTCAGCTCTGGTGCTTGTGTCTGGCACTCAATGAAATCTTCCAGGGTGAATTATTTATTTAATTAGGAATGGCCACTGTTGCAGCAAGCCTGGCAGCACAGCAGCAGGAAATCTTTTAGAGATTACATCTAACTTCTTACAGATAGGCTGCTTATATATACTTTTAATAATTAAAATCATAAATAAGTGTTTGTTGGCATTTTTGTTTATTAGCAACAGCTCATAATAATGAATCCAGTGAATGTACTACCATGCATTGTAGAGATCTAATTTCTTGATTAAATAACCCAAAGGCTTGTGCAGCAAGCTAAGACATCAGATTGTTGCTAACTGAATTTTTGAACTTTTCATAGGAAAAGGAGACATCAGTAGGAGAAGAGTCAAATTTATGAGTGCGTAAGCTTGAGCAACCTGACAACTTTCATTTCAGTAGGTATTCTCATAAGAGCAAAGAGAGAAATCCTCCTCTTCTTATGCCACCTCGGCAAGATAATCCTTTTTTCTTAGTGTAACATATTCCAGAGATGAGAGATAGAGCTGGTGGTTTGAGGGAGTCCAGAAAGAGAAGAATTGAGTATAATTAACAAGAGAAACTGTTGTTCGAGGAGAAATCTCTAAAGAGTCACTACAAGATTTAATATTTTTATCTGTGTTGTTTAAAAAAATAAAAGATGAAGCAATGTGATTTGGTAATTGTACTTTTTTCAATAAATTTGATTTTTAAGAATACTTTTTTGAGTTTGATCCTTGCTTTCTCTCCTTGATTGTTGAGCAATATGGAAAACCTTGCAAGAGGAAAATAAGCCACCTCTTTTAAAGGAAACTGTTCATGGATTTAAGCTGCGTACTTTGGCATGAAGGAAAAAAAAATGGACAAAAGTTTTGAAAAATATCACAAATGAAAATTTCTGAAACATTAGACATACTGGTTTTTGACAGGCCTAATAAGCTAATCAACACAGCTAAGTACACTTTTCGGGGTGATCTCTTTTAGCAGGCACTGGTGGTAGGGGCCAACTGGCAGCCAAGTTTGGGCTCTTTCCTTTGTGTAGGGTGGTTTGGACCTGCCCGTTTCCTCCCCCTGTACTTCCTTCAAGACCCTGCTGGCTCTCTGATGGTCCTTGCTGAAGTTATCGGCATCAATGTCTGAAGCACCTCTCAGTTTTGAGAGGTTGTCTTTTCTTTTCCTTGGTCTGGAATCTCCAGGACTGTCAAAGCTTAGAGTGAGTGGGCAGGTGGTTTGGGTTTGAGGAAGGGTTTCCCACTGTCCTGTCTGTGATTTCATGTTCCAGAGGGGCTGCTACTGCTACATGTCCTCTTCAGCCACTTGCTTGAGCCCATGCTGGGCTGGTTTGGGCAGCTGGGCAGGCAGTGAGCTGTGGGGCAGCCAGGCATTTCTGATTGGTGAGCACCTTGGATTGGCTTCTCATTGGTACAGGCAAACTTTAGAGCTGGTTTTGAGAGGAAGAAGCAAAGTGGCATCTTCTCTTGGGTGGCAGCTCATTACTGGACTGACCTCCCTGAAGCATGAAAACTTCATCCTCAACATGCAGATTAGGTCTTGCATATGTGACGTTGTTAACACTTAAATATAATGATACATTATCACAATAATCAGGAATGGAGAAGGTGAGACAGTGGATTTTCCAGTGTTGCCCTTTTTAACTCCACATGTTTTGGTGACCACAAGTCACTCTCTCTGTTCCCTGTTCCAGATAGAATTAGAAGTGGGTATACGTTCAGGATTAATTTTTTATTGGTAGTACCTCAAAGACTGTTTTTGCAGATTTGCAATCAGACATCAAATTTAAATGAATGTCATATAAGAACAGTCTGTTCACAGTTACTGTTTTTATTTTTACTTTACAGTATCTCTGAGGTACTCCTAGTTCTGAACACTGGAATTACAGAGTCAATGAATGGTTTAGGTTGCAAGGGACCTTTAAACATCATCTAGATTCCAATCCCCCTGCCATGGGCAGGCGCATCATTCACTAAACCAGGTTGCTCAGAGACCCATTCAACCTTGCCTTGGACACTTCCAGAAATGGGGCATCAACAGCTCTGCTCAACCTGTTCTTGTTTCTCACCACTCACAGTGAAGAATTCCTTCCTTGTATCCAATCTAAGCCTACCTCTGTCGATTCAAAACTGTTGCCCCTTGTCATGTCACTACAGGGCCTGATAAAAAGGCTCTCTCCAGCTCTTGTGTAGGTCCCCTTTAGGTGGTCTGCTATGAGGCTTCCCAAGAGCCTTCTCTTTCTTCTCCAGGCTGAGCAAGCCCAAGTCTCTCAGTCTGTTGGAGGAGGCTCCAGCCCTCTGATAATTCTTGGGGTCCTCTTCTGGACCCACTCCAACAAGTCTGTGTTTGACTTGTGGTTGCCACCAGAGCTGGGTATGGTATCTAGGTGGGGTCTCACAGGAGTCTAGTAGAGGGGCAGAATTACCTCCCTCAGCCTGCTGGTCTCATTGCTTTTGATGCAGCCCAGGATGCAGTTGGCCTTCTGGGCTGCAAGCGCGCATTGCTGGGTCATACCCAGTTTTTCATCTACGAATATGTATTGGGTTTGTGTAGCAAGGTTTTGGTAGTGGGGGACTACAGGGGTGGCTTCTGTGAGAAGCTGCCAGAAGCTTCTCCTGTGTCCAATAGAGCCAGTGCCAGATGGCTCCAAGATGGTTCTGCTGCTGGCTGAGGCTAAGCCCATCAGCAACAGTGATAGCATTCATGGGATAACAGATTTAAGAAGGAAAAAAAGTTGCTGCACAACAGCAATTGCAGCCAGGGGAGAGAGGAGTGAGAATATGTGAGAGCGACGACTCTGCAGACCAAGGTTGGTGAATGAGGGGCAGAAGGCTGCTCCAGGCACTGGCACAGATTCCCTGCAGCCCGTGATGCAGACCATGGTAAGGCATGGTAAGCCTATGGAGGTCCATAGTGGATCAGATAACCTGCAGCCCATGGAGGACCCCATGCTGGAGCACATAGATACCTGAAATAGGCTGTGATTTCATGGGAAGCCTGTGCTGTCTCCCATGGTAGGGACCCTGCACTGGAGAAGGGAAAGGAGTGTGAGGAGTCCTCCTCCAGAGGAGAAAGAGGTGGCAGAGATAATGTGTATGAACACAACCCCATTCCTCCTCTTGCACTTTCTGAGAGTGCCCCTAGTTCCACTATGTCATTAATTAAGATACTGAGCAAGAACTGAGGAACACCGTTTGATACAGATCCATTTGGACATTGAGACATTGACTGCAACTCTCTGGGTATGGCCATCCAGCCAATTCCTTATCTATTGAATGGTCAATCCATCAAATCCTTATCTCTCCAGTGTAGAAAGAGAGATATTGTGTGAGACTGTGTCACAGACCTTACAGAAGTCAAGATAGATGACATCAGTTTCTCTTTCTTTATACACCAATTCAGTCACTGTAGGAAAATTAATATAGAATAAACCTGTCATGTTTTGATGGCTAGTTTTATTTGGTCCCTTCAAGTCAAGTGGCATATGTATGGTGTGAACAGACCACTGAGATGAATATTATCTGTCATCACCATATTCTAGAAATACTTTAAAGGAATTTTGGTAAAGAGTAGATCTTAAAAGTATTTTAAATTAGTATCTTGGAATAGGATAATAAACAGATGAGGCTATTGCTGTCAAGTGCTAGTTTCTTATTTCAAGAAAATCTGGTTCCAGGTGCTCAGTCAACAGATTTCTTTAATTCTGTGGCTTAATTTGCTTTAAAACTTTGACAGTAACCCTGCAATTTACTGCCAACTATGCTACCAAATGTATCCAATTTAGGCTATATGATAGGTAGTGATAATTTGAAATTTAACTTCAAATATACTTATTTTGAAAAATAAAAATGTTGATTTTCTTGTTAAATATCTAAAATAAGCACAAATCCCACCACCACCCCTCATTGTTACTCATCTTAGATTTTTTCAGGGATGTTTGAATACAAGGGGAAGTATCAACTTCCAAATAGAGAAAAAACATTATGTAGTCTTCTATGATATTTTAATTTTGTTTTTCAGTTATAATCAGTATTACCTGTTTTGCCAGTGCTAGCAGCAGAAGAAAGGCCCTAAGAGATTGATGTGCTGGCAGAGTGAGAATAGCATGACTATATTTATGTTTCTGACATAAGTATTCTGGTTAATCTAATGTTGTATGGTATGGTACAGTGGCTAAATGCTCCATACTGTTCTATCCTCAGTGAGCCAATATTTTCTAATACTTCCCCTTGTTTCAAAAATTATAAAATTTTTAAATAATAATTTGCTGATTTGAGGTATTATCTTACTCTCTGTTGGGAAAGCTCATAATCTCTTTAATTTTCATAAATAGTATTCCTACACCACATTAATTTATATTCCAATTTGGATGCTTCTGGGCCAGTGAAAGATAATTCATCAGCTTCCTACTTCAAATACAGCATTTTCAAAACTATAATGAAGCTTTGTTGTAATCAGACATCTCTGCATTCTTTGACATTTATTTAGATGGGTGTATTTAGTTACCATTGTGATTCCTGTCTGTGTTTTACCTGTTTTCATTATTTTTTCTCTGCACTGAAAAGCAACTCATTTTTACTACTGAAAACAGCGAAAGCCGCTTCTACCAGATCCTCATTTTTCCACCATATTTCTTTTATCCTGTAGATACCACCTTTACTGCCCCTCTGTCACATTTCCACATCTGTACCTACTTTATGCAAGGGTTTGCTGGATTCTTCAATGTTTCAGGACAACAGGCTTTTGAAAAGTCTGTTGGCTTCCAGAAAAAAAGTTGCACAAACTAGCCTTGTTTTAGGTCTCCTGTGTGAGAACTGAAAGAACTGACAGCTGGTTGTTAAAAAAAAAAAAAAAGGCAAGCAGAAAAATTAACTGTGCCAAAATTTTCACTTTCCAAATGGAGTAAAGTGCCTGTTTTATGCAAAAAAGGGTTTTGACTGTTCCTTGTTCAAATAAGCCTTTCATCTTTAATTGATATAGAGAATTGGATTGCAACCCGTTAATGAGTATTGACCGAGTCTATGGCATCCTTTTCCTGGAGGTGTTTCTGTGAAAGGAACATTAGCTGTAATGTTTTAGTAAGGTGCTAGAGAAATGGAGCCCTAGGACCCTCCTAAAGTGTCTGGCCACTGTGATTAATTCATTCTGTCTTTCAACAGGCAGATGGTATATGGGAAGTTAACTTTCCAAAGACAACTGGATGTTGCAGGATCAGCCCGTTGCTTCCCAAACATTTGAGCAGTTTCTGTTTTACGAATGGTGTTCAAACACAGAAATAAGGCAGTATATACTTCTTCTCAATCATTGTTTAAATAGACCTTTTGAGGATTCTGAAGATTATGAAGGCAACCCTAAAAGTCTGTCTCACAGTATTTATGTTGAGCTTTAGATCCTGGTCTCCCTTATATGTTTAATTCGATTAATGATTAAATGGGCCATCTAGAGATGTTTATAGATGTTTATGATTTTAACTAAACACGCAGAGACAGCCAGCTCCAGCTAACCTCTGCCTCCTTTAGCTGGACAAGGAGGAAGAGAACAGGGTTTTAACCCTGCTTTCCACAGACCCTCCCCTTCTCTTGCTTCCTTTGAGCAGATGGTGGCTTAGAGCAGATGCACTCACTGGTAAAAGTGCCAAAGAGCTATTCTGGCAGTTGCCACCACAGGCACAGCATTTCCTGGGCCAGCTCTTCCTCAGCAGGGATTTTCCTCCAGCCTGGAGATCTTCTGTTTGGGATTTGGACACTGTTTCATTGACCTCACCTGTCACACTAATGATGGTGTCCAAAGTACATGTTAACATCCCTGGCTCATGGCTTTCATAGTTTTGAAGGTGTAGCAGTGGTCAAGGTATGTCCCTGTTGTAGCCATGCGGTGGTGAAGTAATGTGACTTTCTACCCCAGTGGTACTTGATACAGCCTCCAGAAGAGGGCCTGGAGGGAGAAAGGATGGAAACATGGTGGGTGGAACAAGGAGTCCAACCCTTCAACTGATGTCAGTGAAATAAGAGGTAAGATCTCCCCTACCTGCTCAGGTAGCAAAATGAGGTCCTGAGCTCTGAGTTTCAAAATTGATCCATCGGTGACTAATGTTACATGAACTTCAGAATGTGTGACAGAGCATAATATATGGCTTACAAGCATTTTTAAAGGCTCCTGATGAACTGGGGATTATAATACTCATTTTTCAATGGGTGAGGGGTTTCCTGTTAAATTGCAGGTTGAATTTTCCCATGGAATTTGCAGACTTGCTACAAAGTATATTTAGGTGCTGCACTGGTTCTTGGTAAGGTGGTATCCTACACATTTCTGCTATTTTTCATGACAGTTACGCTATGTAAGAGCTCCTAGAGCTGAGAGCACTGAGGGATTCACATGTTTTGATTTCTGCATCTTCTGTAGAAAGAGTATTGTTTTATTCCATAGTGTTGTATTGTGTGGGCACCAGTGAAAGACCTGGGAATGTCAGAAGAAAAAAAGAGACTGGTACTAAGTTTCTGGAGGAAATTGGTGGGTATAATCAGCTAGAGGGCACCAATATTTCTTCTTAGGGCTGTTAAATTAGGCCATGTGGACTGCCATCATATGGGTGCATGAGAGAAACATGAGGGCTTTGTGAAACAACTAGTTGTGCTAAAAATAATTTTTGGTGTTATTTTTAATAATGTTATCACATATGAAGAAAGTACGGTAGAAGTTCATAGCCTGGGACATTTCTTTCTCCTGATTTACAGGGTAAGCACTATAAATCCTTGAGTGTTTGTTTGGCTAGGTAATGCTTTCCAAAATTATGCCAATGAAGTAGGCATCAGAGCCATAAAATTCTTTTGTATATTTACATTTTAAATATACAATAAAAAGCCATCAAATTTTAGACTCCTGAGCACCAAAATTCCTTCTGAAAAGGGGGCTTGGATGTTAAAATCAGATATTTAAAAAAATAAAGATTTTAATATTGCCAGAAATGCACAGTCGGTGTTTTGCAGTCAGTAGTGTTAGTAGGCTCAGCTATATCTTTGTAAGTTTTGTTGCTGTGAGGGCATGAGAAGGATCCTGAAACTGAAGGGGGTAGGGGTATTGTAGGATTACCAGTTGATTGGTTAATTTAGAAGATTATGTTTTTAATGCCAAAAAATCCATTTGCATAGAATTGCAGAGTAATTTAGGCTAGAAGGGATTTCTGGGGATTCTCTTTTCTGGCCCTGCTCAAAGCAGGTACATGGTACATGGTTTTGCATGCTGTCAATAGCTTACCTTTTGGGTTTTTTTTTTTTGGTTGTTTTTTTTTTGTGTCTAATAGAGAATCAAAGAGCAAATAAGGGTAAGAACTAAGGCAAAAATTGATCCAGATAGCATTTATCTGGAGCAAGTATCACCAGAATATCCCATACCATTTTACATATATAGGTGGGTTTTTCTTTCGGATTTTTTTTTTTTTAATGAAAAAAACACATTGCTTTTGGGTAGCACTAAGAAACTTAAGTTTAAACATTTGTGAATTAATTTTATTTTTTTCTTTTCATTGATGGCTAATATGCAGGAGAAATTGGTAAATAGTAAGAGCAAAGGCCATACAGATTCTTTAGCCAGTGGTTCTGTTTAGGCTTAATCGCTATAATGCAGTGTTAAAATTTACAAAACAGCTTGTAATTGCAGTCGTTTATTTAAACCAGCTATTTGTGGTTATGTCTGCTGAGGAGACTTAAACTTCAATGTTCCCCAGCCATCTAATAGCAGCAAATTGACTGCAGGTCTCTTGAAGGAATATCTAAATGTAGGCTGTTGAATAATCCCTTTGGGGGCCCTGTAACTATTTTTGTGCCTGGATATGCGTCATCAGTGGGTATTTTCTCTGGTGACTAGCTTACATCAGTAGGTCTCCTACCATACGCTCTATCAGTGAGTGACTTATGATTGATGGGAGTCACGGCTGCTGTTTAGCTTTTATCTGTGACCTCAAGTAATGGACAACAGGAATTTCCAGGCTGTTAAATTCCTTGAATGACTGAAGATACGGGATGGCTCTGCTGATAAACGCAGGTAGTACCCAGATACTGGGTGTTCACCGGGGGCTGAGGCGGGGAGGAAGGAGAGGGGGGGTTCCTCGGCTGCAAGGCGGTGAATCCGTCGCCGACGTGTAGCCGTAAGGGACGCTGCCCGGACGCTGGGAAGTGGCCGCGCCGGAGGACCGCCGAGCGCCCGTGATGCTCCAACTCTCCCGAGCTCTCCAGCCGTCCGTGTCTGCCGGTGGCAGTGGCGTTTCAATATTTAACTGGCTGATCTTTAGGGCAGTTTGTCCGTTCGTTTTATCCCAGGGAGATAACGCAGTTTGCAGCTCTGTGAAAGGAAATGCCGTGGAATTTTCAGCTGCAGTGTGGTTGGTTTTTTTAACCCTTTTTGTTACCCACCATCATCAGCAAGTGGATTTATTGGAGTGCTTCACCCAGGTGCTGCCTGGGCTAAATCTGAAGGTGCAGTAGGCTACGTGGTTTAAGGTTAAGTTGCACCTGCCACAGTGACCCACTGAGCATGCAGTCATAGTTAGTTCCCTGGTGTTCTGTACTTCATATTAAGAAAATAAGGACTGCAGACACTGAGTTGTCCACTCTTTCTCCGTCCAGTCTGCCTTTCTCTCAGAAGCTGACATGCAAAATGGGGCTGCAAGATAGCTACAGCATTTTTTGTGAGTAATACCTGTAATGAATTTAGCAGCTTTAGTCAGCCCTCCAGCGAAGGCACTTTGTTATTTCTTCTTCTTTCCCCGCTGTTCTTTCTGTCTCAATCTCTTTGATACAACTGTGATAGGAAGCAAGAGATCAGCTCTTTGTGAACTCGTGCTCAGAAGCCTCTCAAGCCTTTCTCCTGGCAACTAGGGAGAAAAAATGGCAGACATGGATGCTCTCAGTCTGGTTGATGACTAAAAAAAAAAAAAAAAATCCTTAATGCTGTTTATCACACAGCATTGTTTGGCTGAGGGAGGATAACAGCTGAATCCAAATTCTTCCTCACCACTTCTTCCTGTTGGCAGGTGGCCTTCCGCACAGGCTGGGCTTGCAAACTCTTGTGAGTCTTATTTACTTGAGTGCCTACTATTGTTTTTCATTGAGGTGACAGAGGATTGGACTTTATGCAAGATTTTGAGACTTGAAAAGTTTCAGAGGGAAAGTGGGAGCTTCATTTTAGCTCGCCCATATGTCTCCTCCTCCGCATGTACTACTTACCCAGAGGTCGTAGTTAATGAATGAAACCGAGCTTCCTGCAGAAGCCAGTTAGCCTATGTCTGTGCCTTTGCTGACACCATGCTTTACAGGTGTGTGCTGTCATAGTGTGGATGGCTCTGCTTTGAGCCATACAGGTTGTGATTACCTTTCTCTTCCTTTCAGACAGGTGCCTGGTCCAACACATGCACCGAGTCTGAAGTGAGTTTCTTCATCTGATCTGACTAATCATGTGCTGGTTAAGAATTGCGTTTGACAGAAGTAGTAGGAAGAGAAGCAGCAATTTAAAAGAGGCTTGGAAGATCAAGGGAGAGTAGGGAATAGAAAGGTTTCTATTGAACTATGATTTACTTTACTTCTATAATTCCTTGTGGAATTCCTATATATTTCCTTTTTTATATTTTTTCAGTTACTTCAGTAATCAGACTTTGTGATTCATGGCAAACTGGTTATATAGCTCAAAATCTGTAAGAGGTTAAGCACAGAAATGTTTGATGAATCTTGAGTCATTTGCATTAAAAATCAGTGAATTTTCCTGGAGTGTTCTTCGAAAATTTAAAGTTTACTCACTGGTTGATGCTGCTATATGTATTATTTGCCTCAGCTTTCTAGGAATCATTATGCCTGGCTACACAGTAATATCTTTTGACCTCATTTCCCCCCAGTTTTAGAGGTATTATCTTTAGGATAGTGATTTTAGGGTAGCTTTCATTTACAGTATTTGTGCAAAAGCTCAGCATTATTACCTTTCCAGAAAGACTCTGTAGGCCTTCAAAACATTTCCAGAAAGAGTCATCGTTTTCTAAGAAAAAGTGTTGGCAAGTTGCCTGCTGTTTCCTGATGCTTGGCACTGAGGCCAAGGCAGAGGGATGAAATCCAAACTGACATGTGGCAATGTGTGTAGGTACCTCCCTGTGTTCTGTGACAGAGGTGTCGTGTTAGGGACAAACTTAATTTAGGTGCTGACCCTGCAGTGAAGTCATGCCCTGCGAATGCCTGGATCCATATGCCTACACCCTGTTGCCTCTAGTGACTAAGTGCAGGCACCAATTCTGCTGGCACAGCTTGAATTGAGTAACAATGAGCCCAGTAGCTAAAGCCTTATTTTTCCAGAAGAGCCTTCACCTATTCAGTGGCCACCTTTAAAATCTTGAAAGTTACCCTGCACACAGACTAACCAGATATCTCATCTATTTAGTTAAAATAATTAGGTGCTGTGAGCAAGGGATACAGCACATCCACCAAAAGTTATGTATTTGCTACTACATCTTCTACTAACTCCATCGGCAAACCTCTCCCTCCTCTAGTGAAGTGTGTTGTTGTTTCAGTGTGCAAGTAGTTCCCAGTAGGCACAGGACTGTAATTACCATACTTGGGAGGTGAAAATGGGAATCTGACATGGGAATATCAGGGGCTTCATTTTGAATTTCTTTTTAAGATTAAATAGAATTTGTTTTCCCCCCACCTATTAAATCTATGACTGCACACTCTGTACAGCTGCTTATAGTGTTGGGTATTTATTAAGGGTAATAGCAAGGTTGGTATTTAATAGTTTTGTATCATTTTGACAAAGTGCTCTCAGTGCTTAAATAGTCTTGAGAGTAAAAAGGTGCCCTGGTATGGAAAGAACAGCAAAAAAAATTAAAAGCTCACCTTTCCATGGCCCTCCTTTTGACCACACTATTTTGTTTGAAGGGTGACTGTAAGGAGCAGTCAGTGCTGCTCAGTCATTAATGAAATAATAAACACAAGTAGATATATGGTGCTACTCTGAGCAGGCTATATGTTGTAAAAATATTCTGAAATATGAGGCAAAGTAGTGATTTTGCATCCATGATGCATACATGATAACTTTTGTTTGTTTTAGTTCAAAAATCATCTTACTATAATCAGAAATACCTGATCTCTTATGGTGATCTTTCTGTTTCCATAAAGTCCTATTGAAATCATTGAACCAGTTCCTAAATACTTGGAAACTGCAGTTTGGGTCAGCTTGTGTGGGGAAGAGCTTGAAGAGCTTCATTGGTTTGTTTTGGGTTTTGTTCCTTGAGGCATCAGGGAGGAAATAAGGATTAGCCATCACTTCATTTAGGCATCACTTTCTGTACGGAAAAATGAGGAGTTACTCATAAACATTGCTGAAGAAGAGTAACTGGGGGAAAGTGTAAAGAAAGGTTGGAACAGTGGAAAAAAATACTGTTATTTTATTTCTGTGGTATATAATTTTTTAAATTTAATTGATAGGATGAACAAAGAGTCTTCCACCTTTTTGATGTGAATGAATGAAGTCAGATAGCACTTCATTTCTTCCTGTACATTCTGTCCCTGATGATCTTTAGTCATCAGCTCAGCCCTTTCTGCAGGCGGCCAGCAACTTTCATAAGACTGTTGGAGATCCAGGACCAGGTTGTCAATAAGTTCACAGATTTGTAGATCTGGCATTGAGTTAGTTTGAAAGCAATCCACACATTTGCTTGCATGTGGGAAAGAAGAGAGAAGGAATATACTGCAAGAGAAGCAGATGGAAAGGTACCTCCTTTATGTCGGTAGTCCGGCAGCAACTCCTGTAAACTGTGGCAAAGTCTTTTCTTCATCTGCTGAATTGTTTCGTGTATCTAAACAGCAGAGTAATTCTTGTGGTGATTTTTGCTCTTGGCAGTATTTCTCTTCAGTGCCACAAAGTGAGCATTTTTCCTGCAGGACCTCAAACAGCTCAACAAGTGCTGTGCTGCCAGTGACTCAGCCCAGCGTCCCTGTCCATCTGTTTGCAGCCACCAGCACTCCCTACTAGCTGCCTGTTTTCAGATGCAAAGCCATACATGAATCCTGAGACGGGAGTGGGTAAGGGACAGGGTTATCCTGGGTAAAGAGGTCTTTTACTCCAAGAAGACAGCAAGGGAAGAAGCTCCCTTCCAACCCAAGTTAAATTCTTCCTAAGGCAGATCCTTTTGCATGGTATTCAGATTGGCTTGGAAACTTGCTGTAAAGGAGCAAAAAAGAACTGCCACACACTGACATCCTCAGGACCTTTGTTAATGTCAGGACACCTGATAGTACATCAGTACTTAAAAATGGCACTATCCTGAAGGATTTACATGACACTGCAATAGCTAAAACATCAGTGAAGTAAAAGCCACTAATGCAAGATTTCTGAGGCTTTTGCTGACTGTCTTTGGCTTCATGACATTACTTTGTCCCTCTGCAGACAAGCCTTTAACATTGAGGAGTTTTCCAGAAACTCATTCAGCCTTTCTTTTTCTCAAGTACAATTGTCAGTTGCTACCCTGCTAGTTAGAAATAATAGCAACTAAGTTAAAAAATGAAATTCCTTGTGAAGTAGTGTCGTGGTTTTACCACAAAATTAGCGATTCTGACAAGAGATGTCTGAGAGAAGCCACAGACACACCCCAAAAGGAAGAAAACACACAAATATCACAGTTTATTTCACACACACAGAAAAACTGACAATAAAGTGCAAAAAACAGACAAATTAAGCTTTCCCAGTGCCCAGGTTGGTGTGAGAACGCTCCGGAGTAGTGCTGATCTCTTTCTGGGGCTCCCGAAGAGACGCCAGGATAATTAGAGAAGGCCCGCGACCGATCTGAGGACCCCCCAGCAGCGCGAGCCTTCGCTCGGCTTTTCTGAAGAAAAACACTCAAGACAGTTAGAAACCACGAGCTCCCTCCCTCTAGGCCCCCGGGAAGGGATTTCAGTGCTGATGGAAGAGATGTGGTCTTTGAACCCGGGCAATAGCTGCAGACAATCGCCAGACCACCCGCCCCCGGGGAAAAGAAAAAAACAAACCACAAGGGAAAAAAAACGACCCCCGAGGAAGAAGTCCGCCCCCCAGGAATTCATGAGAAAGAATGCGATTTTGAGAGAGAGAAAATCCACCCCTCCGAAAAAAAAGAATATTCGCGAGAAAAACGTGATCCCAAAGAAAAAGAAAAACGGCTTCCCCCTCCCAGGAAATAACCACACCAGGCTGCCGCGGCGGAATCACTGACCCGTCCTCCATATGGATGCAGGTCTCGGCGCAANGCCTCCTTCGTCTCCGGCGGAGGCGGCGGGGGTGGCCGCACAGCCCGCCCCAGCGCAGCCCCTGCTCCTCTGGGGGGGCTGCCCAGCCGCCACCACCAGCCCCGGGCACGGCCCCTGACCCGCGTGGGCAGGGGGGTCTCCCCCCGCCCGTCGGACCTCACATGGTAGAAAAAAGACCGGTTTTACTTTCGTTTTCACCCCACGACAAGTAGTCAGTCATTTTGCTTTCACAAACTTTTTCCAACATCCTCAAGGATGGATTCTCTGCAGCTTTCCTTTTTGTACACTTATTTAACCTTTTATTCTGTGAAGTGAATATATGTTTGAGGATTGCTCTGTGTGCTGCTTGTGACCATCTTTGTTCAGGGACAGAGGAGATACAAAGTCTATCCATGAGGTCATGATATCTGCTGTCCCTTCTTTGGGAGATAGGATATCACTCTGCAGAGTGAAACTCCTTCTTCTCCTCCAGGGAATTCTATTTCCATATACAAAGGCAAGCCAGAAATGCTAATCTGGAAGTCCGTAATTTGGGAAGGAAGGAAAAAAGGGTTATTACAACTAGGAGACAGAAAAGTCACTTAATTCCCTTCCACTAACGTGCAGGGAAAAGTAATAATAACTAAATTTTCTCAATCTAACCAAATCATGGAGCATCACATTGATTAGAGAGAATAAGAACTTCTGAAGCTGCTTTGCTAGTAGATCTCCATCCTCCATAAAGCTCATGGCCATGCACTGATGAAATAAAGCCTGTCTTTGAATGCGAGGTGGTGATTTTTCACCCTCTTGACAAGGAACTCGGGTCTCATTCCACCAGAAGGAGCAAGGCTGCAAATCAGAGGGTCAGTTGCTTTCTTTTAGGTTCGCATTTTATACTTCCAGTGCTATTAAATCAGATATCTTGGTGGTAAAAGCATCAGAGCCAAGATCACCTAGAAGGGAATAGCTGTCTCAAAGAAGTATAAAGTAGTAAATAGGTGCAAATGAGCAAAAGGAGTATTAGCTTAACTACCACAAAAAAAATTGTTACAGTGAAGATCTGTTCTCTTGATGGAAACCAGAGGAGCAGATGAGTTTGAGCAACTCAGAACTCACCTGTACAAAACACTGTAAAATGTACTACATAGACTTTTCTTCCTTGGATACAAGATGATCTAATAGACTTTGGTGATTTCCTTTTTGATCTAATTTCTGGGATTCTAAGACAGCTTTTAAAAAAAGGGTAATTTTCTTGCATCTCTTACTGCAAACTGTCTTCATGAAAATTTTTGGCCTTTTTTCTACAAAGGGAGGCATTTGCAGTGATCCAACGTGCCAGTATTTTGAAGCCTCCAAACAGGTTTCTCATGGCCATATCTTGCTGTTGCTCCATTGTAAAATTCTCAAAATACTTGATGGGAGTTTCACATTAAAATTGGGAGGTATTTGTATCTAGCTGATCTTTAGAGGCCCGAGTCATATCCATGCTCTATTCCCAGGGTAGCCTTATTTCAGTTCTTTAAAGCTACAGTTTGGCTTTACAGGAAATAATAATCATGCCTGCCATACTGTAACTAAAATATTCAGACACATGAATCTTTTTCCTGACTTCCTGTAAAAATGTCATATGTAGCATTATTTTGTTTGTTTTGGTTTGACTGTAGTGTAAACAAGAGTTTATTAAAACATTAGCCCTAAGTTGCAGTTCTTTCTTGAGACTTCAAGGTCTTGCAAAAAAGATTACTGAAACTGCAGGGCAAAACCACATATTAACAGAAAAATGAATAATGAGTCTGTTTTCATATGGATTTTTTAAAAAGTACAGCTTGTAGTTGAACTAAATGTACTATTTCTTTTTGCAGTCAGGAAGCCCTCATAGACTTTTGACAGTGCCGCCAAAAAAATTAATGCTTCAGCTGTTTAAAAGATATCAAAAGCTAATTTGACAATTGTAATCTCTTCCAGGAATTCCCTTTCCCATTGTCTCTCCCTATAAAAACAGATAACAAGATGCTTATATAGTAGAAATGGAAAGTCAGAGCTATTTTATGAAACATCGTGCATTCCTTCCAGCCTTAGGAGATGAGGCATGACATCTCCTCGACGGGCTAGGAAACGCAGGCACTCTGTTGTGTAAGTAGCATTTGCTTCAAGGATTAGCTGCTTGCCAAGATAGTGCAGACTTAAATGTTTCCTAAGCCATTTCTGAGTTTTTATGTAACATGACAGCCATGGGAGAGCTAAGGAGATGGCTGGGTAGAAACTCAAAGCAGTGACCAAGGGAAGACAAAACTAATGGAAGCAGAAATATACGCTGCATGTGCCAGTATAAGCTGACACAGCAGAACTGAAAGCAAGAGAAAGCTGGACCAGCCTGGCTTCTCTTGAATTTCTGTCCTCACTTTTGCATGCAACAAGATGAGACAAATTGAAAGGATATATACTGCTTGAACTTCCATTTTGAAGCATTTTGAAAAGGCAATGAAACATGGACTCAAAAGTCAGAAGTGTTCCCTTTTCTGGAACAAATTTCCAGGGCAGCTACTCTGTCTTTTAGGACTAATCTTCAACAGCATTCATTGATACGTAATAAAAAAAATATAGTATTACTGTGGCTGTGGTGAGGAGCGGTTTGTTATTCTCTAATGACAGAAGTGAGAGTCTGTGTTAGGAAGAGTGCAATAATTAAAGAGGTTGCCAATAAAAAGGCTACTGTATTTGCTGAGGGTGTCCTTGTGTTCAGCAAATGCCAATTAGAGAAGTGTCACTTTATGTGTACGATGGGTTATTACTGCGCAAACACTTGTACAATTACTTACTGGGTCAGAAGGGCAGGCTACCTTTGCCTCACAGCCATTATTTTAAAGCAAACACACCTATCAGACACACAAACATAGGGATTGCGGCAGGGGAAGAATAAAGTAATGACTGTTTCAAAATACAGGCTAAAGAAAAAAAAGAAAAGAAAAAGAAAAAGCCCTGGTATTGTGGGAGGTAATTTTTTTCATGTCAGCACTATATGGATTAGACACATCATCTTTATATAATGGAGAAACAAATGCTTCCTTCCACCACTTAAATACAATTTATATACTGTTGTGTTGTTCTTATGCTTGGAAATGCAAAGAGAATATACATTTTTTCAATTATCTTCTTTAATATTGAAATGTTTGTAGTCTACGTGCTCTTGTAAACAAGTTTTGCTCTTCCTTCTGTTATGCTACAAATGGTCTGGTGTCACCATGATCTGATGCACCCTTGCCTCAGCTCTTGTGTGGCTCTGACTGACTTTACTAAGTGGAATAAAGGGTGGCTCTGCAAGTGAACTTGTGCAAGCGATGTCCTTGGGTGTTTATTATTTGCACCTGTTTGTAGGTGTTCTGCTTGGTATTTTATTTTGCGTGTTTTGCCTGAAGCTTCATTGGATTCAAGTTTAAAGTGGCAGAAGGCTCTGAGAATGCTGTGGCCACACTGGATGCATAAAGGATAGCTATGCTGTACATGGATTCCTAAGTTTTGCTCTAAGGCTATCAGATTTGTCTTCTTTTCTAATGTGATTGCCATCTCTGCTTGTTCTGGCTTCTCTCTGTGTTGTAAGAAAGAACACACTTCAGCAGGGATTATGTTACCATCAGTGGCCTGAACCTTTGTGATCGCTTGACCTCATACCTCTAGGAAGCTCAGCTGGCAAACATAGCACAGACCTTTGTGGCAACACCCTCTGGGAGCATGGGCAGCCACTAAGGTTATCCTGCTTCCATATATGCTGAGGTATTTTCATTGACATGCTCTTTTCACAGGTTTGAAATCACTACGGCTTTAAAGTACCAGCTTTCCCTAAAGCAAAAGCACTGCGTTCAGCCAAGGACCTGCTCAAACACAGCATCTGCTGGGGCAGAGCAGGGTGGCAGAAGTTAAATGGAGAGCATTAGTTTGAAAAATTTTATGAGGTCACCATCCTTTTAAATTGGTTTACACAGATGGCTGTCTGGTTTGTTGCTTTGTCCTTGCTTAATAATAACTGTTTATGGAAAAATGAATTGCTTTGCAGAAGGAGGTCCAAAAGCTCATGCTGTTGTTTCCCCTACTGGAGATCTTCATGTTATTATGTGCATACAAAGATTTGGCCTGAAATGGAGATTAATTAGGAAGCATAGTGAATAGTTAACTGTTTGACTTGTTCCTAAGCTCTGTAGTCACTGGGTTAGAAATTATTTCCCAAACTGCAGGAGATAAGTGAAGGTTATTCCTCGTTTCAGTGTCTGTATTGTTAGGGCTTTGTGCTGTGTGTATTCTGACATCAGCTGATACCTATGCAAGTCAGGTCCAGCTTCTCATCTAAACCACTTCCTGCGGTTTTCTTGGGTAACGGCAGTGATTCAGAAGAGACCATGGTGCCTCAGAAAGCCATTTCTTACATGTTGCACCCAGACGGTGTGACTAGGAATAAATGAGGTTCTTAGGAAAGAGTTTTGTTTTTCAAAATACCCACTTTTCTTGTCTGCTCTACTGACCTTTTTGTAGACTTGTGGTATGTATTGTGGAAGATGTAGAAATAGGACGTATATATAGGCATGAGACAGAAACCTGAGACCAGTCTCCAAGTAAAGATGTTGATTTTGCAACTGCAATTGTTCCTACCTGGGAAATAAAATAAAACAAAAATAACCAAGTAATAGGCATGAAGAGAGGATTAATTTTTTTTAAGGAAACAAAATATAAATAATGGTATTCTGCACTTTTGCAGGATTGTCTACTTAAGAAGCTGAGAGTGAGTTAGAAACATTGATGAAGCCTCTATTCTTTGAGGTGGGTATGTGTTTTTTATTATGACTTTGAAAAAACATGGAAAATTTAAACCATTTGCTCAAGTCCAGGCACAGAGCTATTTAAGATGTGTGAATAGAGTCCAGAAATTTTCTGCAACAGCACGTGTTCTGATCAACAATTAAAAATAAGGTCTTTTGCCCTTCTCTAGAAGGAAGTGGTGAGTTTTTGCATTCTGTTTGTGTTTGAAGTGGCTCTTTTGATTTTCGGTTTCTGACTAATGGAATAAGTGACTCTCACAGATACTTTTGCTCTGTTGTCCTCCTGCTCTTGTGGTAGCCTTATGTCCCTTTTGGGGAGATAACAGTCTGTAATAGGGGAGTCAGTGGAAATCAAACATGTTTGCTGGATCCAGGCCAAACATAATCTGGTGTTCAGAAATGTTCAGTGTGTTTCATTACTTTTTTATTTTTTAGCATTTTGTCATGGTCAGATGCACCAGCAGTCTTTTAATAAATCCCCTTTCACATTCAGACTTGCAGCTCAGGTTTGTAGGCCCATGGGGGCTGGATTATTTGAATAAGTCTGAGAAGTGAAACTGAACATTTGTAGGTGCAGCAGTTACAGGCAGCCAATGTAGTGAATCTTGTAATTTTGATAACCTTTATTATTACAAGATGCTGCATGCAAAACTGTCAGCTCTGCTTGCCCTCTCCATGAGCACCATGAATGTGGACCTGCAATGTTTCCATGTGCAAGGCTGGTCATCCACCCCTGCTAGAGTGGCTCTGCTTCTGAGGGGCTTGTTCTGGGCCGTGACCTGGAGAATCTCTCTCTCAGGTTCTTGGTTATTTGTACTGGTTTCCCTTTTGGCTTTGGGAAATAAACCCAGTGTGTGGGTTTAAACTCCTGCCTCCTGCTTCATGTCATCAAGATCCTGGATTTGCTGTGCAAGAAATAAGTCAGGATTGGAATTTTCTTTAGATTGGTGTTTGCCTTTAAAAGCCTTTTTTTTGGAATAAATTACTCTGACAGTAAGTACCAAAATAGATATCGATAAAATATGAATTTATGCATGCCAGCATTTATCTCTTTTGTATCTATTCACAAATACATGCCAAAATTGACTCTAGCTCCATATGGCTCCCAATCTCTTCCCTCCCCCGGCTGTCAGCTTCTCCTCACCTGGATGAATAAAAGGGAGCAGAGTGCTGGGCCATGAACTGAAGGTGGGTGTAGCAGAAAAGTTATGTCAAATATGTTTTTCTCTGGGACATCACTGTGGCTCCCGAAGTGCCTCTCAGTTTAGATGGAAAATGCATTAAAAAGTTTGGTGCCAATCTTAGTTTAACACTCTGAAAAAGGAATAAAGATACTCAGAGAGTGAGTTACTTACATGCTGATTTGCTTTCTGGGTGGCAGTGTTTGTGTAAAAGCTATTGTTGCTTTAGAAGCTTTTTGGTACACATTATGGCTATGAATCAAAATCAATTTAAATTTTTAATCTGAAATTTACACTTGATTGAAGTAGAGGTGACAGGCCTGCTTGTAATCTGTTCAATAGGGCTATAAGAAAGTTGAGATAACCTTCACCCTAAGACCTTCCATTTTCTGAGCATAAGCACCATTTATTTTGCTCAGTTCTGAAGTATTTAAGTTCTAAATCTATGATGAGATTTGTAGTACATCGTTTGATTGAAATTATACAAATCCATTGCTCAAGTGTAAAATACTGTGAGATCTTTGGGAGGGAAACCTCCCATTTCTCCTGCTCTGACACTGAAGGTGAAAGGCACAGGTTTCCTATGTCACTGCAAGATGGGTGGTGGGATGGCACAGGTTGCTGTCTCACTGCTCGCATGTCGCTGCCAGAAAACATGCAATGGTCACTTCAACATCTTGATGTGAACCAAATCCTCACAGTCTCCAAAATGGGGAAGTCATGATTCAGTATTAAGTGTCATTGCCATTAAATAAGGATTTCAAAACTAGATGGTTACCTTGGCTTCTGGTGCTGAGTGGGAGGGTGGGCACCTAAGTGGTCTTCTTCTGTTGCTGATGCTTTGGTAAGCTGGTAAGGGAGCTTCCTTTAGAAACCAAACATGAGCCAACAGTTTTATGTGCTGTTAGAACATTAAGTTATGCTGTCAAGTTCAGAGCAGTTCTAAGGATAACTACAGAAATAGACAGAGAAGCAGCTAAGGAGGAACAGAAGACAAAACTGGTTGAAAGAAAATTTAAATGGCAGGAGGTTCTGAAATTCTCTGAATTGGGACAAACGCTTGACAATTCTTAGGCAGTAAAACATCTTACTTCAGAACATTTTAAATGTTGCTTCAGTTTTATTTTGCATAAAGATATCTTGATATCATGAAGGTATTCCAACTCATCTTGTATGTCTTGTTAAATTGAAATTCACTGGGTAGCACAATACTGTCAAACTGTATTTTCTTATATCACACGGCCTATTACTTTCATTAATTTCCATTTAAACCAGTGGCAAAATGTCTGGTTTTTTATGTAATTTTTCATTTCTATGAAGTCAGTAAGTTTGTCTTTCAGGAGATCCCAATATGAAAAGTTTGGATGAGTTACACAGTTGTAACACAAGTTTCAATTCTTCCTATGCAGTTTCATGTTTTAAAATGAGTGAAATATGCCTTCTTTTGTTGTCTATATACCAAATAAATCCCTAGAACTACATATTTATGAAAGCATAGGATTTCAGCACAGACGGGGCTGACTTTTCATTTCTCTGATAATATTTACAGTTGAATGGTCTCAGAAATAAAAATGCAGCTTCTTTACATTTATGTTTTGTGAATATAGAACTTGCACATGCTCTGAGCCGTGAACCAAAAGCTTCAGACTGAGCCAGCAGAGAGGAAGGAATTTATCTGCTATACAGCAAAAGGAAGTATTTGCTGTAATATTGAAGCACATGGCCTTTTGCCATCTTTGATAAAGTATTTAAGGGTTGTGCACCCAAAGTCTGCTGCCCTCTTGACCCATTATTCATCACTGGCTGTAGATGAGGTAGATGAGACACAGCTCCATAGGAGAGCCATTGTTTCAGTCCTGCACAACTCCTCAGAGAACAGAAGCTGCAGACAAAGTGGTTCACCCTTGTGATCCACCCCACTGCTCAGCCTCCTGGTGCTTCCTCTTTTACCTATACCTTTTCTGGCCCCTCTTTGTGTTGGCCAAGGTGGGCAGGCACATGAAGAAGCTGTGGGATTGATCTACTTTCCACTCAGCTTCGCTGGGAGTTAATGAGATACGCGTCTGGGATTTTTTTTTTCTCTATTAAAAAGGAAAGCTAGATACAATTATCACAGCATTTGCCTTCATGATGTATTTAAATTTATTTCCCTTTTGACTATTCAACACTGTTGATAGATGATGCTTTAAAAAGCTGAGTTGCCCGTAATTTTTCTAGCACACTGTGAATTGACCAGTCTTTTTTTTTTCCCCTCTCTGTAAGCAGTTCTGGTTACAGAGATGCCAGCATCGCCAATAAGTATGCTAAGTATGTAGAGTTATACTTTATACTGCTAAATTAACAGGAATAGTTACACCAAACCAGATTCAGCTCCCAGATAGGAAAGGGTCTCCTCTAGCCCAAATTTTAATGACATTTTCACATGAGAAATTTTCACCAATATAGCATACAGTGTGATTTAAAACAAATGCTGTCTTCTGTCTCTGTTGATGACAGGTAACTTGTAGAAAATAGAGATTTCTTTGTTTTCAATGACAGGGGTTGGAAATGGTAGGTTAACTAGGGAGGTTAACTCTTTTACTATCTTAACTATGTAAATTTAAAAAGATAATTTTTAGTTTAGCAAATATACTTTTTTGAGCACTGATTTGAAGTGAAAAACAGGATCTGGTTCTTATTAGATTTGTTATATATGCAATTCTTGTAGCTTTTACATTCCTGTAAGTAACAGGGGAATGAATCCTGGGTGGCATAACAGCAATATCAGAAGAGCTAACTTGGATTGTTTTAGTATGTGGTGCTGATGGTGTGAAATATTCTCAGGCATTTCTGTCTCCTGACCAGGAAGGGTCTGTTTGTGAGATGATGCAGTGTTATGGGTTAATTTAAAGCTGTTTTTCCCCCCTCGGCCGGGGGGGGTGGGGACGGGGATGGTCGCCGGTGCGGCTGCTCCCCACCCCCCAGTGCGGGTGTGGCCCCTCTCGGGGGCAGCTGCCCCGGCCCTGTCCGGCTTGCCCGCAGGGTGTGTGTGTATGAGGTGCCCCTCCCTTTCCCCCAGCCGTTTTGCAGGCACAGCTCCCTGGCCGGGCACATTTCCTCTGCGGTGGTGCGCCGCAACCGGCTCCGGGTCGGCTGGGAAGGTCTCCAGCGGGCAGGTGGCCTGGTGCCGCGCGAGGGTGTTAGAGCCCCCGGGCAGCAGGTCTCGCTGAATCCCGGGGCCGAGGGAGAGGGGTTGGCCGGCACAGGTTCGGTGGATCCCCGCCTCTG